>JAQGCB010000347.1:0-23940 GCA_034698835.1 Protaphorura tricampata
AAGCCTTACTTCAATGTCCACACATTACATTACAATTTACAAAGGCTTACCATTTTCACTCAATCTGAATTTGACCTGCCTAAATGGAAGTCACAGTGGAATGTGTAATGTATTAAGGAAAATCTTTTACAGCTTGGCGTTGACTTAATGCTTATTTTATAAATGCGAAACAAAAGGCAGGCAAGGCAAGGATGTTTCGAATTTACGGGCATTACAACTTAAGGCTACAAGGCTACGGCTGCATATAACATCATTTTCAAATCATGTCAACTTGATGAGTGACTAAATGATGAAAAATGGGACATTGTAAATGGGGTGAGTCTGAAAACGAGCTTGCACTGCACATAGAGAAAATCCAAATCTAATCTCATGCGTGTTAAAGAGACTTTGTACTTGCCTTTAGTCCCTTTAATACTTTAGAGCAGTGTTGTGTGAGTCTCCAAAATCCCTTCTAGCATATGCTCAGGAGATAATGGTTTTATGAGAATAACATGGAGAACACAGGGTTTCGTATGAATCAAAGTCACTTTTAGTTTATAACACGTTCGTATTATCTAAGCAGTAAGCAGACTGGCTTCTGCACTGCAATGCATCACTTGTCTTCTCAGTCTTACCAGTTTTCAGTTTACAAGTTCGGAGATAATGCGAAAATGTGCAACTTAACACAAGAAAAATTGCGCGGAATTTTATTGTTCAGAAAAACTTCGATATTAGAGTCAGGTAGTTATCAGCGTATAACAAACTTTCAAGTTAAGCGGTTCTATGAATATTTTGATGGTACCGATTGCCCAAAGTGCAACCAAATTATATTTACTTTTTAAAAATTATAACAACGAAACTATTTATTCAACATTATTGAAATTGACATCCGATTTTATAGCTAAAGAGGTCAGACAGAACAAACACTTGATTTGATATAGTTGTGCCTGGCCTGGAAAAGCGAAAATGTTCTCAGCGTCATATCTGCATTCGCGCATTTGACTAAATTTTGTATAGCAAAATAATCCCAAAAACTTCCAATGGAGCAAGCAACGAACTAAATTAAGAAAATTTTGCCCAAGGCTTCGTAAATCGTGAATGAACTACAGAGTTCTGTAAAAATCCGAGCATAACAGCAAATAAACCAGTCCAACTAATCTGAGCGCGACGACGAAAAAGAGCGAACGTAGGTTGTTTGCCAAGTAAGTCGAGTGTCCAATTTTCGCACGGTCGATTGGAGTCAGTTTGAAAAGTTTGATGGAAAAATAAGGTAGTGCCCCAACCATAGGCTGGTTCGTGGTGATGCCTTGGGAGTAAACACTCGTAAACTCCTCATATACAGAGAGTGACGTATGAACTGGCACGCGACCTGACTCCAAACCCCCCACAGGGACAGTTAAGACTTCAGATTCCGAGTTATTGACAAAGTCTTCATCTTTCAGCATTATTATTGGTGGTGGTGGGAACATGTACATGGTACCAGTACGAGCCTTCGCACAACAATGCAAAACCTATTCATATTCTATCAAAGGACTCACAAGGTAGTCCCTTCAAGGGATGCCTTTTTTATGGCAATCTGCCGTTTTCATATGAGGAAGGTATAGCTCGAACTAGTTTCTTGTCAAAGAAATTTCGTACTCCTCCGGGGAAGGGACTCCCGAGTAATTGTAAGGCGTCAATTTCAAGTCAAAACCAAAGACGAACATATTATAATTTTGCCGCCTTGTCATAATTTTTTCTAACACGTATAAATAAAAACTTATGTTCTACGTGTTAACTCTGTGCCTCGATTTTGATAGTAACCTTATAGGCAAGGATTCATTTAATAAAAACCTACACACAAAATTACATGCAAAATGTTTACCTTGTCAGATTCAGTCACTAACGATACTGGAACGGGATGACTTGAATGAAAATAACTTTATGAAGATACATAGATACAAATCAGATTTATATCTGTGGAGCATGGTGCGTCAGTTAATTGTCTTTTATGAATCCATCCCCGGTACATAAAATATGAAGGAAAACAATGAATACACATTTTCCTCGTACATATTAATATGAAAGTGTAATGGAGAGGAGTGGAAACATATTAAGCGATGGCACGTGTGGGCCGACGTCAAAGGTGCCGCAGATACTATTTGATACGACTAATAGAAAGTGAGACCGACCACCGACTACAATAAAGGGATCAAAGGGAAAAAAGGGACATGTAGACATAGTTCCTCGCACCAATTGCAATTTCAAACAGGAGTAGTACAGTGCAGTGCTTTGGTTGTGAAGGCTAACCTAAGCTAAATGCATCTCTTGACAACAGGAAGCACAGGTTTTAATTATCAGACGAAAACAAGGAGTGCTTGTTACCTCAGGTTCTTTCCAAATTGGAAATATCATAAAGGTGCAAACGTAACCTGGAAAACATATCTATAAAGCAGCGAGCGTGTAGGACATCAAGATCTGCAGCATAAACCATACGTACATTAAAATTATTTAATGTAAGGGAACTTCTGCGACTGTCACGGGCGAATTATGCAATCGAAAGTATGTATAGAATTTTCCCAATATAAAAATATTATGATTTGAATTTGCCTTCATAGTACCACTGAAAAAAGTCTAGAATCTGTGGTCCAAATATGTCGCCGAATCAATCTTGACCAAAATACTTCTCGCAAGACTGACGCAAAATTCTAGATTAGATACGTATATTTATTTCTCTGATATTTATTTAAGGCAACCTTGGCCCTACGGTCTAGTGCACGCTGCTGTCTTTCAAAATGAGCATTCTGACTTGAGGGTTGGTTTTGGTGTATTGTATTGGGTCAGAGCCCAAGTCCTTTGTTGATACTGTGACTGTCCACCGAATTTATTTGTCTTTCTCAGTCCACATCCTCTGCGAACGTTACTTTTACTATCTCTTTCCTATTTTTGCTTTGGGTTGACGATTTTGACGACTATTTGCACAGATTTGTAATAATTGAGGAACGGTGTTGAGGTCTCGTGGCGCACGGGTGCTTGTATTCTCTCATTCTGTCAGAAAGGGAAAGAAATGTCAACAAAATGACCGTGGCAATTCCGGTGACGACTTTTCTCAGCTACATTGATAACAATTTGTCAAGTTAAATTATTGGTTTAGTTTCAGGCATGGTATATGGGTATTGATGACTACCTCCACGAATCTAATTAAAAAAACTGAACTGCAACTTGCCTGGAAATCGGGGAATGAGATTTATTAAATTCGTAAATATCGAAGAGCCGCAGATGCATATGTGTAGGTGCTTTGTTTAATAATGGAAGGTACCTTGTACGTTAGGCCCGTAAAACGTAAAGTTGTGGAACTAATGAACTAGCACACTAATGAAACGCCTTGAACATAACTTTGGTCTGTCTACTTGGTCACATTCATTCTGAAATCTGTAAAGTGTAAGTAGAGAAAGTCGTAAACTCACCGGCCTCATAAAGTTAAGCCTCAACCTTTTAGAGCAAACATCCCATGTAAAGTCTGGGCTTTATAACACACACAAAACTTTTTTATCCCTTCAATGAATGGACAATAATTTTTAAAAATTTAATTAAAAACTTGAGCCGTCGCATTGGGGGTTTTCAAAAAATGTGGTATGAGTGAATTTCCAAGTCTGACGTACTCTCCGGACGTACTTAAAGGAAAAGTTTCCTGGGGTGTTTGATTAAATCTATTCGGTATTTGCATGTGTTATCGTAAATGATTGATTTTAGTGAGATATTTTCAGTCATAAATTAAAGTCGGGATTATTTCTCGCACTGTGAAAACTATTTCACATGTGAAATTCAGACTAGAGTTTTAAAATACGTGTTGGTGCTCGCGAACTCGCGATGACTAATGAAGAATTCGTAGGCAGATAAAATTTTGGTTCATTTCTATAATTTTCGAACCCATAACTTAAGGTTTCATCAAAAATTATTCAATTTTTTGGAGAAATCTGCGTGCATCATTCAAACCGTGCTAACCAGGTGTGGATTCTATGTATTCTGTGCATGTTGGTGCTGAGCCGTCAAAATTTATTTAATCAAGACGAGGTAAAACCATTTGATTCCATCCGCTATGGTACGGATAGTAACTACTGAGCTATTGAATCCCGATTCCGGATCAAAGCTTTAGATTGACTTTGGGTGCCTGGACTAGCTTGGCATAGACCAGTCACGTCATTCTCAGCTCAAATTGCATGAAATCACTTGAAATTCGAGTAGGAGAGAAAAGAACACCAGACATGCATAGTAAAGTTTGTCTGAGAGTTAGAAAATCCCTAGGTTTTACACACGAAAACGGTGACAAGCTGTCAAAACGAGTGCTTTGAGACTCACACTTTAAGCCGATGAGATTAGGTGAAACCGATACGGTCCTATAGACTCGAAGCCAAGCTAATATTCTTTGAGCCTCTTTCACCCTTCGTATTCATACCATACTCCCTACTTTTACTCGACTCTCTGTTTCGGTTCCACCCGTGTACGTGTACGTGTACGGTAACATCTGAAGGCAAGGGGTCCCTATTATGCACCCACCCTATCCAAAATATGTACATAACATTTCTGTCTCGATATCATTTTCTAAATACTAAAACAAAGAGCTTTGTCTTCACAAAATAGTTCATTTTGTTTATAGCTCAAACAGAAAAACAATACAACAATGCAAAGCAATACGTCGAACATCAACAATGGAAAAAATAGAGCATAGCAGGCAGGAGAACAATGCAGATCCACGGATTTGGATTTTTCGTGCTCAGTGTTCCGTAATTCAGATTTCCATCCTCTATACATATTCGAATATTTTCATTATTTGTATTATTTCTATAGTACAGAAAAATCTATTCGTGTCCATGAGCAGAAAATAACCACAATGGCAGTAAGTTTGTCAATACATTCCAGAATCAGAGAAAATTGTCGTTTTTTTATAATAGAATTTAGCGTCACCTTTCACGACTTTAAAAAAAATTTGATTTAGGTTTTGGCTGCAGGTCTGAAATATCTAGTATCGGAGCAGGCGAAAGAACCGATATTTATTCAAAGTGCACATTTTGAAAAACAATATCTCGATATTTGAATAAGACAGTGGCATGGTTGTAGACTTTTAAGGCAGGAGGTCCATCCCATAAAATCAAATGTTATTTTCAAACCGGTCGGTCATTGTGTTTCTAAAACGAAGGTTATACGTGCGGTGCGTATGCATAATGTAATATCTCAGTACCCATACCCGAGGTTGACTTCAATTGCTTGGAAGGGATACCACACATCAGAGAAAAAGGACCACGTGCGTCTAATTTGCTATTGCATGTATAAATTCGATGTAATATGTTGAGGCATAACAATTCACTTCTTCTACACAACAGCTGTACTGGAGATTTTTGGAAATATATACTGTATGTTGTACACATAACAGTATTAGGAAGCGACGCCAATGCAATATGGGACGCACCACACTTGTGAAAGGACAACACATGAATTTCCATATGGATTGTCCCAAAATTTCTGCATAGAAAAATTCGGATAATACTTTGGTTTGGACAAGAAAGAATAGAATGACGCATCATTGGGTGCACTTGCACATCCAGTTTTGTACCAAGTGCACAAAATAGACCAAAAAACTGTCCATCCTTAAAATGAACTTTTTTTCTCGAAATTAATATTCATCAAAAAATTCAGGTTGGACCGAACGCACCTGTTTATTTGTACGCGTATAGCATTTTGCACCTGTATTGTAGTATTTTTAGTAATATTTTCTGTAGACGTCAGAAATGGCAGTCACGCAATTTGCCTTTAGCGTGGTGGAAATAAAGTCCCAACCTTTCTTTTGACTTTCTCCTCCTACTTCGTAAAAATGGGATAAAACTCCTTCATTTCAAAAGACTAGACTGCTTGAGGCTGGATGGCAGTAAACACATTTAATTAAAGAGTTCATCTAAAGAAAGACAAAGTAAAGTGAAGTGAGGCAGAGTCAAATTGACAAGACAAGGAGCACATCAATCAAGTCAGTCCAATTCTCATCATCTCGTATCTCAAACAAAGTAAAAACTTTATGATACGGTAGAGTCGTATGCACGATTGAACTCAAGCGTCTCTATTTTATTTCAATCCAGATTTCTTTGATGAGTTTAGCCTTGTGTATTTCACTTTTATTTGACAACACAAGATCTGCAATCTTCAAATCAATTCAACGAACTGAAATTTTGCATTCTTTATACGTCATACAAAATTAGTGCTCCAGTGAATTTAAAAAAAAATCACTAGTAAATACTTTCAAGAAGCCTGAAGAATTTCTCAAATCAAACTTTCTCCATCCGTTCACTGCATATGGACAACATGGACTTTCTTTTCTTAGGATTTACTTTTCTTTTGCTATTATTTTGACTGACACTGAATAGACGAAGATGGATGTGATTGGAATGAGTCTCTCTCACTTCGCCTTTCTGAATTCCAATGTCTCGTCGCAAACAAGGGAGAATGGATGCAAGTCCACGGTTGAAGGGATGAGTAATGGAGCAAAGAATGATTGGTATGCAGAATGAAATGAAATACATTGATAGCCAAGCTAACAAGGCAGGCAGGCCAGGCCAGGCCAGGCCAGAGGGGCCAAACAGACCTTATTCCCATTCTCATCCCATGCAATTTCAAATGGAATGCATGAAGGAAAGAGAAAATAAAATAAAAATTCCACAGTGTTCACTGTTTACAAGCAGGGGTGTCCCTAAAATGCTTTTGGACGCACTAGTGCATCGCTATCATTCAAACCAATGCCATGAGTCGCCAAACTCGAATTGAAAAATTGGCAGTATTCTTGTGATTGGGCGTTAAATTAATTAGACAAACCAATAAATTGTTAAGCAATTAATCGGAATCAATAAAGTATATTCCTAAATTTGAAATTTTGCTTTGTAGATACGGTGACCTAAAAAATTCATTATGCTCTGCGTCAAGAGATCCCACTCAGGTCAGGTCAAACTATTTAATGAGACCATAATGTGTCTAGGACATAACCGAGTCAAACACTCCACACATTATGAATAAATAAGACGTCTTGTTTTAACTATTAACTCTGCAAAGTATTCTGTCCTCTACACTCTGCTCTTTCTCCCCGCGTTTACGTCCTAAGATACGTGAAGCACTTAAGTCTTCTTATTTCTCACATTTATGGCAGGACATTCCATGCATGATGAGAAAGTTAAGACAATAAATTGCTCTGCGTCTCATAGGCTTTATGTGGGATTATCTTCACCACGACCACCACTACAGTCAGAATAATATACATGAGTTTTAGTTTACTACCATGCGAGTAACGCAATTTCAGTGTACAAGGTGGTTCATAACCAATTACCTTCTTCATCCTTGTAAACCGACCTGAATTTTTGGGACCATTCTATTTAGAACCAAGGCAGAACTTGATCTTTCAAATACTACCCTTTGATGGCACCCAGGAGTTTTCAAGTGTAATTCTTCAGTTATTGTAAATTTTGTAGAAAATGTATATTTCACTGTTTACGAGATCCCGACTAGGTTATGGTAGTGGACAAAAGTTTTGAACGACCCAGTATTGAGAAGAATTATGATTGTTTACCAGGACAGAGATGCTCAGGCCACCCGGTTTTTGGAGAAAGCACGGGAAGGAATGACAAAGCCAAGGAGTGGAGTCAGTGAAAACAGCTGGATTCAGTTTTTGCAATGCCTTCGTTCGTGGTCTAAGAATCTACAAAGATAAAGTTTCTAAAGTAGCGTGTATGTATGTGCATGTGTGTGTGATGAAAATGAAAAGATTATTTGTGGGGAATTATCCACAAGGCAGGCAAGGGAAAGGGATGGAGGAGAAAATCGTCTCCTTGTCTTTGCTGGCCGAGGGAAAACGGAGAAAGTATGAAAACAGCATGAAGTCATATGAAATATCGGGAAATAATGCCTCCACAAAATTCCGGTGCCTATGCGTTGGGTCATAAATTACTGGGGCACGTCACTACCTCACTTATTACATTGCAATGCAGGAGTGCACCCATGAGGGGATGTATTGGAAGGAAGTAGAACTATCTAATATGGAAATTACACTTGGAAACCTTGCAATTCGATTTCACTTGAAACTCTCGTACTTCAATTGTCTAGATTTCTGTGGTACTTTTTACATTTAACAAACTTTGACATTCGTAAGATGAGACCTGATTTAGGCATTGCATCAAAATGCAGGTATTTTCAATCTATTTCTGGGGTGAAATTACAGGCATATTGTAAACCGTCCGGTAATGTAGACGTAAACTGTAGTTACATCTTGGATAACGTACTCTGTGTTATAAATGCATAGTCTTTTGATCAGGTGGGTGTAAGTAATTCAAGGAACTAGTAATTTTAATTTCCTATAAGTAATTTGATGATATTAAACTTTGCTCAAGGACTAGGCTAGACAAAGTAAAAGAGAAGTAAATGAAGAAAGTGGAAGCTGAAGCCTCAAGCAAAAACTCTCGAGACCCAGCTTTATGGACGAAACCTTTTTTGATTTCGTGAATTTTGGCTCTCCAAATAAAATGCCTTGTACTATGTACACAAGTAAAATGTAATACTTTCGGTGTAATTATTTATCTCAGGGCATAATATTTAATTATTTAAATCTGAGTGGGTAGTTAGTGCTTTGCCCGATTTGGATTGTTTTGCATGGGTGAGTGACTTATTACCTTTGATTTTCCGGATCCTTAGACGCCTAAGAGAAGTGCGAACGCCCAAGATTCGGTCGATTGGTCATGGTCTATCATAACAGTGCATGCGTACGTACTGTACTGTACATCGCATCGTACATGCGAGCTAACCTATTGTTGATTGAAAAGTAAGATAGAATGTAAACATTCATAAATGCTGAGGACACGTGAGGGGGAGACGTCGAGTCACGTGACTCCGTCTAAGTAATAACTGATAAGACCCTACTCAGGATGACCCCCCACCAAGAGGATAGTATGAAAACCCAGGAGTGACATGTCACCCGATTTCCGACTTCTAAGGACCCAACAACAATTTCTCACCGTCCGTCAGCAATCGGCAATCACACGCATCGTGTGATTCAATTCTGAATTTTCCTTATGGCTATTTGGGTCCAAAAGCCCACGACGTGCTGTTCTACAGGACCGAGTAAATAAATAGGATGTAACTTTTGGTCAACCCGTCAAATCTATTGTTCTACACGCAAAGACATGACGACGGCACGACGGCGGCAGCAACGACGAAACATTTATATGGTTCACCAAATCTCATTCAAGGTCCGGGGCGTGGTCATCGTAATTTATGGTCTAAATCATGAATTTGTGGGTTTAACTTCAATACTGTTCAGATATATTTCATTTTGTCGCCTTAATTATGAGTACTCCAATTGTTAATGGGTGCAGCCTTATTTAGAAGAATAATCTCTCATTAAATTGTACTGGAAATTCAATGCAGAACATGATAAAATCCATTTACTTATGTCAAAAAAAAGGAAACTGACGGCCGAAAATTGATTCAGAAAAGGACCCCGGGGATAGAGAGAGGGTATGGGAAGGTAAATAGAATCCCGAAAATAATGTCTTACAAGGTAGACGCAAGAACCGATACCCTATTCGTCGACCGAATTGCGCCTTTCAATTACAACTACAACCTTCAGCGTGATGGACTATTAATAAAAAGGTGTTCCAAAAATGTTTCAGTCTAATCTTCTTTTGAGCCTCCCTTGTCTTGCATGTTGTAGTCCCAACATGTAAAGAAAGAGATTTATTCCTACGAGTATTTTGTTGAGGCAGAGAAACTTTCATCAACTGAACTTTGTCATTAGGAAGCTGAAGACGGGTGGTCCTTATGCGGAACATATCCTAAGAAATGTCAATCGTAAATCGCCCCTTCTGAGAAACATGCAAAAAAGAATATAATTTATTTCCGGAAGTATATTGCTTGTCTTAAGACGAGTGTAGAGTAGAGTGAACTTGACGATTGGATAAATCACACGCGTCTAGATGTACCGATGATAAAACATGTGTTATGTGTATGTGTCGTGTAATAGAGATTTGAAAAATGATTCAGTCGAAGACAACTTTCGGATTAGGATTATGAGAAATTCTGGATTTATCCAAATGTTATTAAACATTCTTCTGAATTTTGAAAAAAAAATACCATTTCTGAATTTCCAGTATACAAAATACACTTTTGACATTGTAGGGATAAGACCTAAGTAAAGCAAAACTCCATTAGCCGTGCGAAGTATTTATTTAAGGCAAACTAGCAGACTCCTAGACACCATAGGATTTACACACCAACAGCAGCCGAAAAATGTATACACCGTGTACAGGGTGGGTCATAATACTGGGAAATAGAAGAAAAATGTGTGGAATATTCGCCGTGTAAAGGACTTTTTTCAAGAATCTGATAAAAATAAAATGTGACCGATACAAAACTTATATTTATAAATATTTTTTACTTCATCAATAAGGAATTCCACCTTCTCGGTCCTTTTTTATACAAATTCTGAAGTATCAAAAACTCATGACCCACCCTAGATAAAGCTTCTAATGCACCAGTGACAGAGCACAAGGAACCTTATTTCCAAAGAGAAGGAAAAACACGAGTTGACATCTAGGTTGGGAACAAATGATGCTAATTTTTCCAATTTTAATTAAAAGTTTCACCCTACTCCATAAGATTTCACGGATGTCAAGTTAAGCGGACTGCACTGCAGACTGCACTACTGAGCCTAAGCTCGGTTAAGGAAGTAAAGGATGTGGAGTCAAAATAGAACTCTTAGAAAGAAGCGTTTCCATTGAACCAAACTTTTTACTTTGGCCCTAAGCGGAAAAGTGTAAGGGAACAAGTAAAGTTTGAAGTTTTATTTGAACTCATCCAGTATTTGCGTTTCAGGGAGTTTTCTTTGGCTTAACCTAAGGAGGACTTATGCTTTCACATAAAATAAAACTGGTAAAAAGTTAACCTCCACGAAAATATATGAAACCGTACTTTTACCGCAAACCTCGCACTGGCAGCATGGCAAAAGTATTAATTACATGCTTATATTTTGCCAAGGTTTTTTCACTAGTAGTAGGTAAAAATTACGAACTTCAGGTGCGTCAGATTCAAAGTATTGAAATACTCGGGAAACTGTTGAAAGTTGAAGCTCACCACTAAAAAAAATTGTCTTTTTTATTCAAGGAAAACTTGCGGTGCGGTGCGACCCTAATAGCCCGGTCTGTCATTTAAAGTCAAAGTCACAGCATGACATGGAAAGCTACATCCCTCCCACATGGCAGAATTAGTTTCTAATTAATAGGTAGACTGAGCTCGAGCATTTACAAGAGAAATCTACAACACTCACTCCACTCCGAACACGACCATATTAATTGACTAATTGATAAATGTCGTGAGGAGGGGGTTAAAACTTAAATTAACACAGTCAGACTCAGGTGCATGTTTCCGGGTAAGATCCGATCCGACTGACGTGAGAGGTATGCCAAGCCATACTTACACTGCATACCGCACATGGAATTTGGTATGAAACATGTACACATGTACTAGTACTAGAACCAAACACATAATTTATTTTTCCCGAGAGAGGTGTATCAACACTTCATTATTTTTTCAACCCTATACTTAACTCACACAGTCGAGGACAGAATTATGTGAGTGAGTTTTAGAGTATACAAGCTTTATGCAGTTCTACGACACAGGTCAAGTAACGCTCAACACGAAAAGATACACACTTCCCGTAATAGCCGCTTCCTCAATTAAAAAAGATAACACTCAAACGTGTCTAAAATAACCGTATGGGTGGTATTTGGAATTTTCGGGTTATTTTAAATTCAACATATAAAGATTCACCCAGTGTGAGGCACTATTGTGTATTTTCTTTAGAAAATGGGTCAAAATGATTGAAGATCTCTAAGGAAAGTCACGAGAAATTAATTTTTATTGCAGCTTGCCACAATTTCGACGTGAAAGCTGTCCCCCTCTAGGAAACTCGTCCTTGAATATTTAGCAAAATCGTACATCAAGGTGTTCCTTAATAAGTACCGTACAAATTATAATTGCTGACGCCTGGCATGAAAACTATTTAAATTCACCATGAAACAAGATGCTTATTTAAACTCACAATAGGTTAAGCTATTGTAAGATTAGATAAGGGCAGATGGGTAGGGTGCTATGGATGTACACAGCGACAGCACAGCACAGTGGCATTTCTTTTAATATTTTTTTCTCTGTATACCGGAACAAATGAAGCTCATCGGAAGCGTGAAATTGCAATTAGTTTGTCACTCCGGACTGTGCTTGTGCAGTAGGAGTGGAGTGCATAGTGTACAGTACATGTCAAAGAATTGAGAATCAGGTGCAGTTTAGTTGAATCCATCCGTCCTGTCCTGATATGGGATATCTATATCATATTATGTAAGTCATGTTAGTCTCCGAGCAAAACGTAAAAGGGAGCAACACGTGTGGCCGATTTCACGATTACTGAAAAGAAAAGAATAGGGATCGATGGGTACAATATGTGTCGGTCGTCACGAGACCCTACGTGCCCAACCCTGTCCTGCAACAATTCAAATGGCAAATGACAGTATTATATACAGGGTCTCAAATATATCCCGAGAACTACGTATTTTCATTCAAAAGATTTCCACAGTACAAATTTTGCATTCCAATCTGTACGTTTAGAGCCAGATTGTAAATTTTGGTCACAATAAAAAAAATTCAAGTGTCCTATATCGAGTTGAATTGAATAGACGTCTGTTTCCTCAAACTTTTGCAAAAAGATGCATAGTTTGGAAAAATAAGTGAGCACTATTTCCTTAAAAAAAGGATAAATGAAGCCGAATTGAAGGCAGCTGAATTTGACAAACATTAAATTTCGTTGATTTTGTGTACACAGGATGTACGAACAACTTTGGGACCCTGTACGCCTGTACAGTACTAGAAACTTGGATTCAATTCACTACTTGGCTTTGGCTTTCACCTTGTTTAATTTTCCTTCGACTAGTATGTAGTATAGTAGTACAGAAAAAAACTGGAGAACCCAAAAACTCCCCTACCATCCTCGTTTCGTTTTTCCCCTCTCATTATAAGGATCATTTCACAATCCCTGAACCCATTGTCTCATTCCTTTCTAAATTCTCCCCAGTGCACAACTCTTTTTTATTAGCCACACAATAAAACACTGACTAATGAGTAAAATGTAAAGATATTAGACCCGAGTTTGACAGAATATCAATGAATGTTCATCAAATATTTAATAATATCGGTTGCAAGTACGATTAAATCTGAAGTCGCATTAGCCCTATTTTTATACCATGTGGATTTTTTGTCCAAATTGCGTTACACACACAAATGAAGTTTTTTGTCTCTTAGAAAGGAGAAAGTATGGACAATCCCATATGACTTGAGTTATGGCGAAGGTAAGAATTTCCCTAGGTGTTTGGTAAAGAAAATTCTGGGGGAAAAAAATCTGTAAATGTAGATTTTCGTATTCTCGTGCTCATCTAATGCTGTCAGACTTTAAGACTAAAATTCCGTCAACTGTCTGGAATGAATAGAATATTTTAGGTTCAGAGATGTTGTTAGGCCTAATACGGCTGCTGAGTGCTGAGTGAAAGTAGTACTTCCGTTACAGCCTTTGCTGATTTTCTTTGAGAACTTAGCGTACTTACATAATTCTCAACCGAAATAGAAAATCTAGTCTCGAAATATCATACAACTATTAGAAATATAGAAAAACAAAAGTGAACACTTGAAAGAAGATATTTTATGGTAATTTATTTTTTGTATGATTTCAGTGAATAGTACGAAACCTAGTTTCCCCGAAACTGTGGATATAGTTTAAATTAAATTAAATGCTACACCATTTACTAAGTTTGCATTGAGTAATAAGAAAATCTAATGACAATTTGAATTTTTCAATTTGTCTAGATTTTGAATTTCACTTATTCGAACTTTAAAATGTAAAATGTCAGCAGCCCATCGTAGATGCATATTGACTAGTCCCTATACCGAAGTCGGAGTGGTTCAATTCGTTGCTTTAAGGTTGCTTACAATTAATTCAGTGTAAAATGAAAATGTCTTTACTGGAATCTAAAGTACTTATTTTAATTTTCGTAATTAGAATGGTTTTCTAAAGTTCGGTCAAATTTTATAAGTGGAATTTATCTAAAAAGAATTGAAGAGTTTGAAGACCTTGAGAAAACTCCGCTGTAACTAGCAAGCAGGGAAAGAAAGCTAAGAAAGCTGGTAGTTGTTTTGGAAAGTTTATTTTTTCTGGAGAAAGGACGAAAGAGTGAAGAAATGAATGGAGGAAAGAAAAGAGGGAGAAAATGATGGGATCGGAATCGAATTGTTGAGATGACGGGAGAGGAGGAGAAAGGCCGGGCGAGGGTTGGTTGGTCCTCGGAGTCGGATGAGGCGTGAGTACGCAGGAAAATTCTCCCCGAATTCCCGAGAAATGGAAAAGTGGGTATTCTCATTCTCCCGGTCTCGGGTTTAGACGGGATAGATGGGAGACAAGAAACGACTGCATGGTTTGTGGTCGGAAAAATTCTCCTTTTTACATCCACACTCTTCGATCTGACCTATAGTCGTGTCTATCACCTTTGCTCTCTCCAACTTTTTTTCAACTCTCGCCAAATCTACACTCAATATGCCGATATTTTCTAGAGTCGATCTTCGATTCTAACACTTAAAGAATTTTTTTTCACGATTAAAGTCTATACGGAAGAATTAAACACCTGTGGCAGCAAGGTCACAGAATAAACTGTGCTAATATATTTCAAGATCACATGTCAAAAATTTAATACATTCAGTGACCTAGGACCCACTGTGTGAAGTGGAACCAATTCAAAGAGCTTTTATGCAACTAAGTGCATTTTTCGAGATACAGGACAAAATGTTGGAGTTCAAGGATTCCATCAAAGCGGATCCTGACTCGGCCGGTAATACATTTTTTAAATAATAGAATAATTATGTCTATCGCAATTTAAGATCTACGGCTTTCCTTGAGGTAAAAAAAGTGCTCGCTTTTGTACATAGCCGGCAATTTTCGTTGTCACACACGAATACACAAAATATTCCCTACAAGTGTAGTCTAATTAAATTACAAGATTTCACAAACTAGTAGGCTCATGCACAGAAAATTGTTTCAGCACAAATTATATCGAATCTTAGATATGATCCGAATTATTTTGTCAAATAACGTTACCATTTAATAGCGTCTATACAGGGCTCAGGAAGATACATGAACTCAAAACAGAGAACTACTTTCTCCAAGTCTCTTCTATTACTTGTACCGGTTGGTGAATAATTATGTACATAACTTGACCAACTGCAACCCAGTATAAAGGTTTCCAGAAAGAAATTTGATAAAAAATTTACGAATAAAAAAATTAAATGCTAATTCATCGCGGTTTCTCAGAAATGAGTTGTATTTAAAGTAACCTCGGAGATTCTTGAGGGTTCTAAAATTTAAATTCAACATCACCAAGCGTGTGACCATGATAATAATTTACCTAATCCAAATACCAGATAGAATTCTCTACAAAAATGTACAAGATGCGTCCGTCTGGGAATACCCAGTTTCACAAAAATTGAGAGGTTACGACTACGAGTCATCTTGTTTTCCTCCTCATAAGAATCCAAGGTCGATAATTTGAAGAGATTGGATTTTGTATGATTACATTCAAAAGTAATACTTCAGTGGAAATACATTAATTATAGAATTGAGGACTTTTACCGTTCACGGTGCGGTTGGCGGTTCTTATTAAACATTCCACCCTGTTATACAGTAGTTTCATTAATTTCTAATTTAGTCACTTATTTACCTCATATATTCATGAACGCAAGAACGCAATAACTCTCTGATTAATAAAGAATGTTACTCTTATCAAAACTACAAGTCGGACTAGTAGTCCTTCAAATATTGAGTTGTCTCCTGTATACAGTACGTTAACAGTATTTATTAATTTTTCGTCGAATCTCCGTACATTCCCTTCCCAAAATAAGTTATCTTTCAGTCGAATTTGATGTATCGAAATAGCCAAATTATTAATTTGCTTTTATGAGCACAGTACGCAGTGAATATTACTATTTGTTGTGTTTTATAAATATTATATTTTCCTAGACATGTCATTTTCATTGTGGTTAGGCTTTGATTAAATCTTCGTTTCTGTATAAGTCCAATTACTAATATTTTATATACCAAGCTAATCTTGAACCACAACAAACCAACAATCCATAACATAGCATAACATACCACTAATAAGATATTCTTCGATTCGCCTGCAAACTCATATTAAGTTTAGTTAATTGTATCTTATTCTATTCTATTCGAAAATATTAGCATGAGCCTAAGATGGAATTCAAATAGTCTTTCATATGAGGACTTATAACTAAATCCACTCCACAATGTGTAGCAATGATCCGATCGCATATCAGGGCATGAATTGAAACTTCAAAAATGTTTTGTAGTACCGAACAGGAATTCTATTTGTTGACAAATCGGCCATACTTTTGATCAGGTCTCTTGGGTCTTGTTTTGGTTCGGATGCGGAAGTAATTCCTGCGTGTTTATTCCGAAATGTAATCTCATACAGGGTAGTTCATAACAAATTCACCCCTACCCCGATATTAGAAACCAATAGGAATTGTAATAAAAGTGAGGTATTCAGTATATCCACACAGTCATCGATCAGATTATCCATGTTTGCGACAGGCCGCCAGAAATTTTAAGACCAAACAAAAACACAGGAGAGCTCCATTCTCATATGTCATTATAGGACAAAGGAAATAAAAATGGAATTGTTTCTCCGCAACAGGTTCCACCATTTAGAGTAAAGTTTATGAACCAAACTGTATATAAACTAAAGACCTCTAGTCCTTAATCTGGATCTTGGGTCGTATAGTCACCTCAATTAATTGTTCAGTTATCATTAATTCAACATGTAGTTTTACTATTGTTCCAGAAAAAATACAAAAGTAGGAAATGTAAAACTTTCACTAATGACTTTCTCTTTCATTTTTTACGTTGAATTAAAGAAGGGACTCGAATACGTGGAGAGATGTGTGAAGGTTGTGGGCAAAAGATTCGAGACCGATGGTTGTTAAAAGTCGGGGAAACACATTGGCATGAAGAATGTCTCACTTGCTGCTGTTGCCATTCACCACTAACTCATTCCTGCTACTACCGAGCGTCTAAACTTTACTGCAAACATGACTATGACAGGATTTTTGGGGTTAAATGTTCAAGGTGTGGAGAAAGACTTTTACCCCAAGAACTCGTCATGAGAGCAAGTGTAAGTAATGTAAACCAAAAATTTGTTTTTAATTTAAGGGTACACACATATACGAGGGAGTACGCGTGGCGTGGGTGTCGCGTTACACTCACGCTTTAGGTTCACCGGAGAAAAATTTAGTTAATTTATAATTAGTGGGAGTACAAAAAAAAGTGTAGAGGTGTCAAATCGTGAAAATCGCATGAGAGAAAGTCAGCTTTCTTTTTTTGGACGGACTGAGTTTGATGGTTATCGGAGCAGGCGACGGGCGGAAACGACAAATCCTCCTATAAATTCCACGCACAACATGAATTTCTATGTTGGAGATGGATGGATTTCGTTTCATGGATAGGATAGAGTACAATTTATTTTTATTTCAACCTATTACGACACGATACCGCCGCCACCACCGAAGCAGTTTTATATCCAATGTGGGAGGTTTTGTCGAAACTAATACTTACTTTGGGATTTATCAAATCTATCACTCGTTCCATTTTTTTTATCCAACAAACACGAACATAAAGAATTGAGGAGTTTGGTTTTGACTATTATTGGCTTTTTGGATTATTAGGGTTGTTGCCGATTCGGATAAATGAAAATGATAATATGATTCTGATAAGCGATAACCTATCATTGGCAGGAGTTAAGTAGACAGGAATAAATATGTATTATTGGAGTGTAATATGTGTAGTGTATATTTATATTTATAATGTAATGTTTCGGATTTATAGACACATGTATTCCATTTGGCCTGTTTCGTGTGTGCTGCCTGCTGCTCACCCCTTACCAAAGGCGATCAATTCATTCTTCGTGGCACGCAAATATTTTGCCGTGCGGACTTTGAGAAAGAATTGTACCTTTTACAGCAAACCAATAGTCCAAGAGGTAAGGAATCGAAATTCATTACTTTAAAAATCTCCAATCCGATACCACAATTTCTAGATTTAGAAAGGTGTCATCAAATACCGATTTCTTGACTTTCTGAATATTTTAAGTGATAAAATACTATTATTTCACCCACTTTTTGACTGCGACTTTATTGTTGATTTGTTGAAATGTGATTCTGGAAGATGATATATGCGAGTTTTAAAACGGGGATGTACGTATAAATTAGGTACACAATTTTCAATAATTTTGTTACAATTTTGGACCCAAGATGTCATAAATTACAGACCACCCAAAACCATTTGAAATACACTGTGATTTAGTCAATTCGGTAGAAAACTTGACACTTGTGATCCGTACTTAAACTGCGAATAAGAAAAAATGAGTTCCTGTGCAGGATTAATCGCATCAGAAAGTCTTAAGTGATGCCTTAATCCTGATGAACAAAAGTAGAGCTGGTGCACTCCTTTCATTGTAATCTCTAAAAATCCCTACTAATTATACCGGTAAAATTTACCCGTGTACATAATTTTCTATAAGCTAAACTACATAGGGTTGGAAAAGTATCTGCATGGTCAACTCGACACTCAAGAAACCCGTGCTAAAAATATTGGGCATTCCTCTCCTCTCCGAGTATTTTTTAATACAAACCAAAATGTAATACATAAAATTGGTAAACTTATTATTATAGGAAGCGATGATGTGATCGGAGACGAGAATAGTCGACCAAGAGACGGACGCCGAGGTCCGAAAAGGCCTCGAACAATACTGACATCTGCACAACGTCGACAATTTAAAGCTTCATTTGAAATCAGTCCAAAACCTTGTAGAAAAGTGAGCGAATCGATACATTTCATACCCCGAAATTAATTCGAATGGATTTTGGTTAACTAATAAAATAATTTTAGGTGCGAGAAGCCTTGGCAAAAGAAACCGGGTTGAGTGTCCGGGTTGTCCAAGTTTGGTTTCAAAATCAGAGGGCAAAGATGAAGAAATTGCAGCGGAAAGCGAAACAAGACACGGATTCGAAAGGAGACAAAGACTCATCCAAAGACAAAGACGAAAAGCACAAAAGTGACACATCATCCTCCGAGCCCTCTGGCCATTATTTTGAAGGTCAATCTGATGATCCTTTTACGCCTTCAGGGTCACAGCCTCTCAACCCCAACATTCCATACTCACCCGAAGGTATTAAACGTTTAATTCATTCTACTCCGAAATCAGGACTCAAAAAAATTAGTCAATCCACACAAAAAAATATTTTGTACTTTCTCCCTGATAGACAACTATCCATCAAATTCAGGAGAGAGTTTCTGCAGTTCGGAGCTTTCATTAGACGACAGTACTGGTTTGGAACCACTGGACGACTCTGGACCTGAGCTTCATAATTTGGAACATCATGGAACGCCGACAGAACTCTTGCCTTCCTACTCTCAGATCAATCCTATCGATAAACTCTATCTCATGCAAAACTCTTATTTTACGGACCCCTAGAGTCAAACGGCAAAGTACCAACGTACCAACCAGTGCAGTGCAGTGCACATTGCATGAGTTGAGCTCCCGAAAAACGGAGAATCCGAGCTTTACTTTGGTTTTGGTTCAAAAGATGAGTCGCCCCATGATTCCAGCTTTCACTTTGACTTTCCCTTTCAATACTTTATTGAATTCTGGCTCCAGCTTTGAAGGATGCACTCCCAGCAGCAGAAGGAGCTTTCCCAACTTCCAAGCATCGTAAGCAAAGAGCAAACCGACCGTCGACCACCCGGCCGAATCGCTTCTGAGCTTTTGTCAAGCATTCAAATCAAGGAAGCGTAGCTTAGCTACGAGACTACGAGATGCTGGCTTTCACCAAAACCGAAAACTCATAAGTGAGAGAGACCCAGACCCAGACCCAAGCCTAGGGCTTCTGTCTACGAATCTACGATCTCCTATTCCATGTCGGAGTATTTGGTGTCTTGCATATAAAAAAAGAACTCCAACTCCCGAAAGTCTCAAATGGCTTTGCCCACAAGCAATCCTTCCTTCTTATGAAGACATGTCACGTATTCTCACCATGGACTTTTCATTACCTACGCTACTCTGACTCTATTCTATTTATTCCCTCTCACGTCAGACACTCCAGCTCCGTTTTCTGTTCTTCTCTATCTTCAGAAACAGAACCTTCGAAATTTTGAAACTGTAATTTCTGAGCGAATAAAACTTTTTTCCTAGGCGAGAAAACTAACAGGTCTCCACATAATGGTCTTGGGATTGGGAATTAATTTTGAATAGTGGATTAGTCCGTATTTCCGAAAACCCATTAGGGTGTGTATATTTGAAGTAACAAAAGAGCTAATTTTGATCAGCCCATTTTTCCAGACCAGAGCTGGAAAAATAATGCAATCTTCTTTCCCTTGATGACATTGTCCGAGCCCTCTCGCCTAATTATTTAAAAATAGGTGATCATAGATTAATAGATATTGAAGTAAAATTAATTACTATTTAGACTTTGTATTGACTGTATAGAGATGCGTACATAATGTACCAAACTACTTTCAGTGCTTCTTGTACAGAAATACTAATTTGTAAAGAATATGCAGGATGTGTACGTAAATTATAGATCGGCATGAAAAATTCATTACAATTTTAGCGTACAGCAAAGCCCAAAGAAATATTCGCCTTATAGGAAAACTGTACTAATATTTCATCCACTATATGTATCATATATCGTGTAACAACTAATATTGTAGCAGAATTGAGCAGCACATCACAAAACTTATGAGTGAACAGTGAACTCATTTTCTTATTTTATTTATAAATTAATTTATAAACATCGGTTTCAAGTGTGAAACTACACAAAACAAAACAGAAATGAATGGTTTAAGAAAAAATACAAAGACATTGTATCCCAGTTGTGTCACATGAATTATTTACTACTTTGTGTGTACAGCTTCTTTCCGAGCAGCGTCTTGAAGGAGTAAAGCGTCAACTTCATCTGCAGGTAATTGAACGTACCTGGAATGAAATAAATGTTTTGAGTAAAATGTAATGAAATTATACGCTAACCAATCCAATAAGCAGTATTCCAAATCCATTCGTCTCTTCTCGGTACTTCCTTTGAGAGGGTACAGCACAATGGGATTTGGCATGCGAAAGAAATAATAAATTAAACAATTACCTGATTACGGACCCTCGAATGAAACAGTTCTTTACTGACAACTGAATAAAACAAAAGAATGACGATAATTAGAAAGTTGAAGTCCAGAATAGAGGAATTATAAGGAATTGCTAAAAACTTACGACATGTGGGAATTTGTCAGGGTCCGTCACACTTATTTCTGTCATCTTCAGGTTCAAGTACTGGTCGACTGAATGTAATGTGCCACAAATTCTGTTTGGATAAAACAGAGTAATATACAATATTGTCAGTTTAATACTATAACTTGACTAGCATTGATACAACCGGCGATAAAAAATATTCTCCGGAGTCCCTCTTCTCCCAGAATTCGTTTTTCTTTCCTTAATATTTATTGGTTGCCAAGATCTAACTCTCATTCTTTTGAATTCTTTACACTTTACAATCTATCAAAATATGTAAGTTACTGTGTCATCATTCACCATTATAAACCATTAAAACAACCGGAGCATCTACAAGGAAATTAATTCATTTCTTACAATAGAGTCGTAGTCGTATAAAAATTCATCCTCAACTTCAACTCTTTCCATCTCCTGTATAATTTTTATTTAAGCATAATGTACCCGAGTACCCGTCCCAACATACGAAAAATGTAATAAGCGACTTACGAGAGATCATTCTTCAATTCGATGACAACTTCTTTTCCAATGAGTGACTTAAAAAAAGAGTAGAAGAGCTGCGGAAATAACAGTCACATTAGATTATTCATATTCATAAAATTGAGTCAGGCATTGAAATAATTTTACAAGTTGGTAAATAGGTTCTGACAAATTATTCTATCTGCATGTATTTTAAGCTATCCATAACCCGCACATCAACAGTCAAGGATATGTTCATAAAACACAATAAAATGTACCAAGAAGATAAACACAAACAGTTTGACAAAATCTTAATATCAGATGGGAATATAGGAATGTGAATGAGATTTTATTCCAAACCCAACACAGGCAAGCACAGCTGTGCCAGCCTATGAAAGAAGTAAATTCTACGAAATCAGACGTTGTACTTGTACTTCAACTTTGGAATTTGGATTAAGGAAATATCAAAAATTAAACTCAATCTAGACTGCACTGAATGAGTAAATCTTCTATAGAAATCTAATGTGGCACACAAGTAGAACATTTCCATTTTTTAAAAGATAGTTTGCTTTGGGAAAACATAAAATTGAAATTCTTTAAACTTAAATGTCTAAATGATCGATTAATCGCCGGGTTTCAAATAACACCCTGGGTTCGATTAATAGCCGTGTCTTTCTCCATTACTCTTATGGAGAAAGTGGTGAAAGTCTGCGACATTTGACCCCGCCGGAACAAATAAACGCCCGGGCGATAAATCGGTCATTTACGGTAATCAGAATCTCAGTTTACCCCGATTTGGACAAATATCTTTCCCTAGACATTTGACATTACAAATTAATATTCAGCACCTAAGTCAATTTAACTAAAATTAAAATTAGTTGGAGACAAATGACGCACACACACACACAGTACTTACCATATTGAACCGGTGACAGAGTTAACGGCGAAGACTGGTTGTTTTTGTCGATAGTTCCTGCTGTCGTCTTTTCGAAACTCCGAAAGTTCGAAATACGAGAATAAAATGAGATTTTCTAAAATTCTCTGTCCGAAATGCCGATATGATCAAATATTTCAAGACAACGATTCTTCCCGCCGATCCAGATCCAATTCTATATGTGCTCTATGTGATTACAAAGCACAAAATAAAATTGAGCCGGTGAATTTTGAATTGGACAAACATCCGTCAAGTCATTCGGAATTCGGAAAATCAAAATCGAGCTAGAAAGTGGATTAGTGGATTTTCTAAAAACACCGACAACCGAAGAAAATACTGGGAATTACAGCATCATTTTTGTCAAGATTTGTGTCCGAGTTGACAGAAAACTGTGAAGAATGATTTCCTTACCGAAACGAGGTTTCCCAATTGCAGACATTGGATCTTTGACCGACTCTCCGGTTCAACGTCATTTTTCCCCTTATGCCGACAATGGCGGGTAAAGTGTCAACTATTATTTAATTTTTGTCGTTTTTTAAAACTATTCCAAGTTCTACCGTGAGATTACGGTCAATTAAACTGTAATAAGTATGCAGATCTTTCCGCTGAGTTGTAATGTTTTCTACTTTTCTTGTTTTTTGTACCGAACCGAACAGTACAGTCCCAGCCAAAGCACATAATTAGGCCCCCGAGGTACATAATCAGGCTCCCCACGTGGGGGGCCTAATTATGCCCCAAAGTGTTCTATTTAGGCCCCTTTGGAGCCTAATTATGTCCCAGGATCCTGATTTGGCCCCAAAGTGGTCTAATCAGGACTCCGGGAGCCTGATTAGGACCTTTTCAAAACTGCAAAAAATTGAAATGGGCACAAAATTCGCAATTTAATGTGACGGAAGGATTTTATTTTTGAATTATGTGCCCCCGATACGTGCCCTCAGATATTGAAAAAGGTATGAAAATCCACCGTGCACTTTTCAAGATATATTCAATTTTAGAACTGACGCAAGACATGGCAACATCGCATGGATCCTGATTATGTTCCGTCGGATCCTGATTATGTCCCGTCGGATCCTGATTATGTTCCACGGGATCCAGAATAGGCCCCCTCCAAAACTAAAATGGCGTCGT
>JAQGCB010000348.1:0-23936 GCA_034698835.1 Protaphorura tricampata
TTTTTTTAGTCTGTCCACCCCCAAGGGGTAATTTCAACTTTTTTTTAGTCTGTCCACCCCCAAGGGGTAATTTCAACTTTTACTCCAACTGCAAAATTTACTTTTTAAGTTTCAGATGCCGCCGCAAGGAAACAAGGTCAAAGCTGGGCATCATCTGCCCTCTCAGAGATGAAGTACTCAAGAAAGAAATTACCCAGAACAGCTCTAACTCTATGTGTACCGATGAATAATGATACTTTGTTGAACATTGGCATATATACGATTGGTGATATTCAAAAATGCTTTCTTGAAATAAAAGTGACTGGTGTTAATTTTTTTTTAAAATTCTTTTCGTTTAAGAGTGATAAGGCATTACTACAACGTGAACTCCGTACCTGGATACTTTCAAATCGCCAAATTTTGGCGACGGGTTCACTAGTTAATAATAAAAACACAGACGTACCACCAGAGTCATCTGATGTTCCAAAATACTGAGGTACATATGAACGAAGGGCATCCTTCATGAGTAGCTCAAAGGCCTCCTTTTCCCGCTCACAAAATTTCTTGAGAATATTCCCTGATTCACCAGGTTTAAAGTGTCCCTGATGCCCTGCGAGCTGAACCCAGGGATACCGCTGCTTTTTGTACGTTTGAATAAACGGAGTCAATTGGTGAAATATGGTCCGGATTGTCCGCCATTTTGAAACCTGTAATGAAAACCAAAAATAAAACATCGTTAGACGCCTTCAATAAAGCAGACATGATAACTAAACTAAAACTCAAATCTCGCAAACTGAATCCTAAAATGTAATCACGACTAAACATATACATTTGACATTTGTACCAGTGTTTGAAATATATTCCTAGGCATTCCATCAGATACAGCGAACTGTCAACTACGCCAGGATTTCTATACACGCGGTATGGTGTATACAACGACAACGACGCAGCGAGGCGTTAATTTAATAAACTTTTAATTAAAAAGAAAGATAACCCCAGGTGACCGCTGACCGCGTTTGACGTCAATGGATTTTTACATCCATAAGTGTATAAGACAAAAATTATTTAAAAAAAAATCTTAATTGCCTTAATGACGACAGGGGTCGGATCTGGGTCATCCGTGTCCCACTCCGAGCTGAGGTCATCACTTGAAGCCTCAGCAAAATCTTGAGTACTACTCGGCGGTGAAATTCCAACCATGTATCTTTCGTAACCCAAACTCATTTTGAAAAATAGGAAGTATGGATTTTATATCAGTTTATCCCAATTTCCACACCACAATTAAAAACAAAGATGACACGGGACACCAGTACCGTACTGGGAGACCAGAGAGGTACAAAAGCACTGAATGACAATCCAAAGAATTAGTGTATAGTCGAACACTTGAAACACCAGCGTCACCGTCAGCGTTTATCACTCATCAATGGTAATGGTATACAAATTACACCTAAGCCACCCAGGCTGCCAGGCATTCAATTCAGAAACCGAGGAAAAAATGTCTGGTCTAATTTAAACAATTAACTTCACCACTGCCTGACTGACTCCAAATTATCCTTCGCCTTCCGTCTCCGTCGTGTCACTTTCGTGCACTCACTAATTTTATAATATAAATGTGCACACTGACGACTGAATCGAATACTAACATTAGGTCATATTTTATTTTGCATTAATAATAGCTAGCAGTACATAGTAATATTACCAGGAGGGACGATTAAATATAAATGGTCGTGTGGGTACATCCGTGAGTGCACATGTTGCTTTGCCTGCTTTGTGGTCATACGTACGTATACGTGGTTTTCTAAACAAATTTATTCCATCATTTATTTATCTTCTTCTCTTTTTCTAAAACTTTTAAATGTAATTACGTAAGTACAATTCTAATTCACAATTTCACTAACTCTCTTAACTGTTCATCCAATTTAATTTATAGAGTATTACAAATTTAATACATATAAAGTAAGATTCTGTCTATGTTAACACTCTTTAACCACATGCACATTGATGATCATAAAACTACGAAGATTAACCACAGGACCAGAAACAGACACCTTTTCTAATTCCAAAACATGTGCTGTCTTTTTTTAACACAGTCTTACAGTACAGTACAGTAGTTATAAAAATTTGTCCTCTACTGTCTCATAATTCACACACAAAAAAAACCCATCAAATTGAATTTGACAACCACTAAATAAATAACACGCCAAGGTGTGCGTGTGTGTCTAAATGTGTATGATTAGTTAGCAAACATAACACATTACGATTGCATTGTAATCGTCGGTTTATTTGAGACTGGTGTGATGTACTTGTACTTATGTGTGGCAATGAAGAAAAAATTTCATACAATTACAATATAGTTGAGATATACATTTTTTTAATGAAAACAGTAATTTTTGTATATTACGTTGCGTTACGTATTATTCCCTCATCTCATTCGTCGTACACTCACTCGTGCAGTAAAGTTAAGGTTGGATTGTATTTGTATTGTATACTAATCGTATCGTAAATTGCAATCGCTAACATGAGTCGTTTTCATTTTAAAGGGTTAAAGTTAAAAAGTTGGAGAGTGTGTGGTTTTTTTTAGCACACATGTATGTAAGTAATGTTATACAATCACCCTTGTAAAAGTACAATTACAATTGACGTCAATAGTGGTGGTGTAGCTGTTGTAGCTATTGTATTGTATTTGTGCAAGCATCCAAGTTACAAACCACGATATTAGTGTTCTATACGGTTTTGCACTTTGTATGCCACACAGTTTTAGTAAAACTCTAGCTTTAACTCTCAACTCCTTTTATTTTTCTTTTCTAGTACTCTGTGTGAATGTGAATACGAATGTGTTTAGTTTAAAATGTAATATGTATGACAAAAATTTATTCGTGCCGTATGTAGAAGAACAGATATCCGGCGAAGTCAAAGTTTAACGCGTAACTAAACAGACACATCTCCACCTCCTCCCCATTTATTAGTACTAACACTAACACTAACTTTCAACTTCAACTTGGCTAACCATAACCGACTGGTTAAAAAAACTAACTATGTTGTACGTACTTAGACTTACTCATGTGTATAACGAATAACGATTATACGTAAGACTCATCACTAAAGGCACATGGACGGACGTACATATGAGGTGTGCTGTATTGGTGATGCTAAAGCCTAAGCAATGAAACCACAATTAAATTTAAGGGGCGGGGGAGACCATTTTCCCACTAATAGTTTTAAGTCTTGAGAAACTACTGGTGAGATTTTTAGACTTAAGCCTTACTTTAGGTTTCAAAGGTTAGCCTAGGCTTTATTTAGAATCTCAATTTAGAGCCTCGGATGGTACAGAGTAATGGTAGTAATGTGCATTCGCAATAGTGGTGTCCGAATTTTTTATTGACTTTCGGAGCATCTTATGAGATCAACTTTTAGTCGGATGTCGGATTCCTTTCTATACTTTTAAGGTTATATCGCTAAAATTCGAGAAATTTTTGATCATAAAGTTATTCAACCAAATAAGACTACATTCGTGGGCATGGGGCATTTTCTTTACAAAAAAAAATGCTATTTCAGTAATAAAGCCTTACAGATCAGGGCAAATTTTTTGAACCTCACCGTCAACGGCCAGATAATATGAGAAATATATAACTTTCTCTAGCAAAAAATGTAAAAATGTCACACATTTCATATTCATGCCGCATACGCTAGTATAATACTACATGTGAAACGAACCTAACATAAAATACACAGCTCTCTCTCTCCTACAAACTAACTGTATGAGTGAAAAGAGTCCAATGTTCACGACCCTTGACCTGAGAATAGCTATTTTTTTACCCATGCATTATGATTTTACTTGTGTAATGTCGTGTAGCTCAACTTAACAACCCCTCCCAAAATATGTTATATGGAAATCATCCTTGTTTGTATCGTATGTGTGACTATAAACTGGTTACGCAAAAATATTAGGATTAATTTCCACGTGTAAAGATGGGAGACCTCCCTGAGGCATAAAATCTTTTCACACGCACTAACATTTTTATAATCTCGTACCCAATTAAATGGGATGAGTAATAAAACGGGATCAAATTAAATACGCAAGCAAGCCGAAACCGACCGACTGACGAATAATGTTCTCCACGTTCTTATCTTGAGTACACACATTTATATTTTTTTTTCTCACCAACTTATGAATCAACATCATATACAGAAATCAAAGTCGCACCTTCCAATTATAGTTAATTAGAGTTCATAACGAGGGTGAAGGACTAATCAGTCCACCCACGACTAGTTATAGCACAGCATATACATAGTACATAGCATGGCTGAGTAATCATTCAATTAAGGAAGGACATTTTTTATTGATAGTGCATCGCGGGAATTCAAGAAAACGCTTATTCATATTCAAGGCATGTTTTTGTATAGTTATGCTTCTGTAAATGCAAGTAAACATGCCATGCATTTATTTATTTGCCAATCATGTACCTTTCTTCTGTCTATGTCTATATATAGAATTAAAGTATACATACAACCTTTAATTGACATTCGACAGTGATGGAAGTCAATAGTCAAGTAGCATAGAAAATTTTACGGAGCTTTAGCCTTAAATGCCTTGTCGCTAGAGGGAAACCCTATTTCAAACACACAGCCTCATGTGTGCCTGAGGAATCAAACCCTCATCATAGCGAGGAAGCAAGTGCTGCTTCTACCACCAACCAATGCTAGGAAGGATTTGGCTCAAACAAATATATAAAAACTCGGAACTCTGCGAATACCGAAAGTACAAAGTACAATAAGGTGCTACTGATGTAAGTAAATATACCAAATTACACATTAATCGTGTTTGCGTGAGAAAAATTAAAGTTCATTTCGTAATATTGAATTTTTACACTTCATTTGAATACCTAACTGAACTGTAGTGACTAGTGAGTCGGATTTAGCCTGAACGAATGAAAAGAGTGCAGAATTGGCGTCAAAACCTAATTTCAATTGTAAACTTTCAAAAAATGGAAATAAAATATTTATGTATTCAAGTATTCAGGGATTCATGACGTAGAGGATTGTTATTTGGTACAAAATCTGTTTAACAAGTCATCTTGTTTCTAAATAAGTTTATTTTATGCCTTAACTTACAAGGAAACCACCGTTATAGAATTTTCGACCAGCATACGTTGCTCCATACGAGCATGATCTGGTATTTACATGAAAAGTCGTTGTCGTTTCCTTGTAGGAATCTGAAAATCTGTCTCCGGTTTGCTTACGTCTGCTTCAATTTAAAAAAAAATATGAGCCATTGACCTGACGCTGACGATTTGGCTGGGATCATGTAAAAATATCCATGACCCTGTTTGATTTCAATTGGATTAATACGTATTTTATATTCAATTATACAGAAATCAGTGTTCCGCTCGTTCTCAATGTTTTGATGATGAAGGAAAAGTAACTTGGTTTAAAAAATTTAAATAAAGTTATGAATAAATGAGTGTGGTGTAAACTAAACTAAACTGAATGCACAATAATAATGGTCAACCGCGCGACGACAGAATAATCACATATTGATATTTTTCATTTCACCGTCAGGCATACATGTACATAGGTCATGGACGAGCTGTGCTGTGCTCATAATCGTAATTCTTCAAGTGGTTAAATCCGGACTTACTGTACTCGTCCAATGAATAGGTCACAATCTAAGGTTGAACTTTGGGTTGACCTCTGAGGTCAAATCAAAGTCAAAATACTGTAATCTCTGTTGCATGGGACATTTATTTGATGATCGCCGATTCGACATTATTCATAATGAATGATTTCTTTATGCTCTATATTCTGTGCGGCATTTATCACTTGGGTCGTCGATTTCCAAATCTACTTTCTACATGTACCCGAGCCAAAATAATTACCCAAAAAACTAACTTCGGTCAAACACCTGGCCCAAGACCTCACGATTATGATCTTATCCGAATTCACGGTACTAAACTTACTTCCTGGGATAACGAAGTTCAAAATTTGTTCCCGAGACAATAACAATTCCATTGAATCAACCACCGATGATTCACCGAAATCGGAATTGAAATCTAAAAACACAACCCATACACAAATGAATGACGACTACATATGCAAAAAAAAGTGTCAAAAATTTCAACCGGATGCCCGGAAAAAGTCAAGAATAACAATACGAAAAACTTACTGTTGCATAGAATGCGATCCAAGCTGTGAACATGGTGAGAATTGAAATGAAGATGCAGAAAAGGATGAGAAATGTAATGGAAATGCAGAGAGTAACAGGGAAGAGCATTAAGGTGTAAAATCTGTTCAAAAAAACTTTCCGGGTCATCTCTCTGCCAAAATTATGATTGACAGTTTGACACTATCAAAGTTTATTTATTACGATGTGTATGTATAAATCCGTGGTACACTAAAACGTAAATTCACACACACTCAGGGAGTATATATTTATACGTACATAGATTATTTTTATTGACACATACACATACTCGTACTAATTCGAACCAACTCAAATTTTTAAAATGTATCACTTGATATCTTATCGGTTTTTTAGAGGGTTGGCCTGCTTAGTTTGCTAAGGGTAAATATCCCTCCACACAATTATTAAAACGTATGTATGTATGTAACTAATTAAAACAAAACTTTAACCACACCAGGAACTAATTACGCACAATTAAAAACGAGGAAAATTCTGTTCGTTAAAAACAATATGATTTTTCATTCAGCAAACGGGGAAAAAAGTCCGTTGCATCGTCGTCTACGTTTGGTCTGAAATAAAAACCGACTGGTCCAGGTATCCGTATCCAGGAAAGGAGGATAACCGGCTGGATAACAATTATGGGTTATTTTATTTACTAACATCAAAACAACTTGGAGAAAAGTTACTACTACTACTACTACTACTACTTTTGTCAGGCCCTCAGAATAATATGCAATATGCATGAGGGAACAATCACATTCGTGAACCTGATGGATAAGAAAAAATTTCTAATAAGGTAAATGTATAATTACGTGCCTTGGTTTTTTGAATTATTTTTATTCACATCAATTCTCATTGCATTTCAGGAAAAACAACTAGGTATACGTTTCTTACGTGAAACATGTTTTGGATAAGACTCACTCAGTCCCCATTCTTTATAGTGAATAAATGACTATATGAATATTCCTAATTATTATATGCACGTGTTATCATATATGTATCCAGATTATTACATTAGGTCGAGTTGGCGTTTCTACTGTATACTGTACTCCTCGTAGTATTTGTTCCTACGATTCCGACTGCAATTGGAACAAGATTTTTTTTTGAATTTGAATGAACAAACAATCAAGATTTCGGATTGAACTTTAATGAACTAGGATGAGAAATTCTCCAGACCTTGAGTAGAAAAACGCGATGCACACGTGAATGTTCAAATTAGCTACAGGGTATTAAATATGCAGAATCGTGTCTGCCTATACGAAATTTTTTCAAACATTCATGAAATATTCTAAGAATGCCGATAAAATGACGGAAAAACGTGGACGAAATAAACAGTGAAGTAATATTTGACTATTTGGTCGGAAATACAGTCGAAAATTCCACATTTTTATACACAAAATCGCAAGTTATTTTTTGAAAATTTTATCGCCATATTTATGCATGGCTCCGATTACATTACACCTTATGGTATTCGAGTTATTCGGTATTTCTATGTCGATACTTAAATTATTTCTGAGACTGTGGTTTCAATCGCGAAAAAACATTGGACTCTCGTTATTGTTGCGTCTACGAAAACTGAAGGAATTATGTCGTAATCTGGTATGTTGAATCAGGTATGAAGTACAAAAACGGATGTTATTGTCTATATTTCCAGTAATTAATGGCTGTGGGATATGAGGAACTACACGCGGTGTGTGTACTTGGCTATGTTGGGTTCAAAATTAATGTGAAACATGCATTCCTGCAGTTTTCTCAAGATGAATAAATAATTAACGTGTTTACCCAAGCATGGAAAATATGCTAACTTTGAGAATTTGCAATGTTCTCAAATTCGCACCGTACATTATTTACATATATGAAACCGGTTTTTGTCGTAAGCAGCCAAGTAATCCTACATTTTTGCGTCATGGTTAGGCTGAAGCGTGGCGTTCGCGTCGTCATGAGTTTGTCAGAGGTCATTGGGTCATTCCTGCACATGAATGCATAGGAATAATTGATTTGAAAATCTTTATCATTTATATTCTAGTGAACGCTAGTACACAATGAAGGTATCAGAGCTATGACGATGAAAACAAGTAAAGTAAATTAATTTGACTCAATTTAAAAATCTAAACAAGTCTTTTTACATAGCGTAGGTTTGATTGTGATTTGTGTCGTATGAAAAGCTTCTGTATTAACGAAATGCAACGCAAGGAAAATTCACAATATTTGGCACATGCCTAGAGTCAGGGTCAAACATCAAAGACATTTTGATGGAGACGCGATTTATTAGGAAGAAAACTGCTGTAAGCCTAATCCAATAAATACTGTATATTGGAAGAATATCACTTTTCGTAAAAAAAAAACATTTCAAAATTTTGTACGAAGTATTTCATCTCGACGCTCTAAAGGATTTTGGAAAAGTACAAATATAGAAATAACTGATGAGGTGACATTCCGCATTTCCATTTCCTTTATTTTGATTTATCATATTATTTTATTTTCCAAAAATTCTCCACTTTATTCAACGTAATAGTAAACGCTGAAAATCTAACAACTCCGCCTCCTGTTATTTTCCAAGATTCCAAACATTTGTCATACTTTATTATGATAGTGAAGACAAAGCCATAAATGCCATTGATGAAAAGTGGAGAGGGTGTGGGTCAGCCAGGAAATTGTTCTTCCGGTACATCATTTGATTTACTTTGCATTTTGTAATGCAATGTCATTCAAGTTCCTTCCTATTTATTGTGCCTGTGAAGGTATTCGTCTCGTGTGAGTCTCTACTCGTTATACTATCTGTATTAGCTACGTAGTAGTAGATGGATTCCATCCATTCAATCTGAATGTAATTTGTTCATATTCATTGTCATCACCATTCGTCATTGTTGACTCATTCTCTCAAGTTATAAATTAGATTGACATGCAGACAACTTCTAAGGTTATGAAATGGGATGGGGAAATGACATTGGAGTTTGGAATGTTATTCATTTCGTCCATTCGACTTAACATGTACATTTGTGTGTTATGTTTGCCATATTTTGTAAAATATAATGTGTCTCAAAAAGAAAGCTCTGAAATAACCATGTCGTGTACCAAAGGGGTCCAACACTCACCAAATTAATGGCAGCATGGGCAAAATTGAATTCAGATTTGGTGATCTCCTATGAAAGTAATATGGGCATATTGCATGCATAAGACAAATGCAATTATCATCTAATTTGATTGCAACTTATTTGTTGAAAAAGCTTCATAGTGGGGAATGACGTTACGTACGGTATACACGGGTGCACTCGTCGCGTGCGGAATCGACATGTGTCCGAAATGACGCAGAATAAAATGTACAATGTACACAAGGCCAAGGTTGCATTGTTATGCTCCGTTTAAAAATTAACAATTTATGATGTAAGACACACAGAACTTTTTAAGAAGTTTCACTTTGGAATACATATTTTTTTGTTATTGTTTATTAGACGAAATGATGTTTTCGTATTTCTCAACTCCTTCCTGAGTCACTTAGGACGTCATATTGTGCAATATGCGGTGTGGGAAAGAGAACCATCATAATTTACGGAGTGATGAGCCTGAGAAATGTTCTATTCTTTGGCGTTTACTAATATAATCGTCTAACACAGTCGACATCTAGTTGTGCCGTTTACAAACAATTTCTAGGCATAAATATCAGAGTCTAGAATCTAGAATCTAACAGCCAGTCGTCTTAAACGTTAGTAGTCTCTGTACTGTACATAATTAATTTGTTTCCAGGCAAAGTTTTCTTTCCACTCCCTAATGTAATATTTAAATGCCTTAGAGGAAATCGTAAACACTTAAAATATCGGCCGATGTCCAGGAATTCGTGCTATGTTGTTATACCCGGATGGAATTTTACGCCTTCGAGTCGTAGTCGTAATAAAAAGCATTGAAGTTTTGACGTATGTATTTTTTAAAAAACAAAATCTAATGTATACTACATATTTCATTTGACACTTTAGTTCTAAAAAACATATTTATCGTCTGTTTTCGTCTTCGCATTAATATTAGGACTTTAAAAGGATATGCTATTTTTTTACCAAATACCAAAATGCCAAACGGCAGACAGTGTACAGCATCAGCACTTATAAATTTTACTTATTCATTGTGTATGAAAACAGGAAATGGGGAAATGGAATGTGATTTAATCCGGAGACGGACCGAAACGATTGTACGATATATAAATCTTGGTAGGAACTTTTTGCGGGTCCTCATAAACTATGGCAGACACAAAATTGGTATTGAAGTCTTAAATTAAACGCAGTTAGCCCTCCCGGAAACAGTATTTGATTTCCGTGAAACTTGAATAAAAGATGAACGTTCCTAATCAATCCAATGTTTTCCATCCAACATTACCATCATATGGCGTTCAATTTTGTGCAATCATTTTGTTTTCATGGTACTGTAAATCTGGACCGAATAGTAGCCAAAATTTGCTTAACCATCAACCTCGGCTCTTTGATCACCAGCAGTACTTGCAGTACATGCCAATTAAGTTTATATCTGGCCAAATTACTCAAGAATTGTCCGATTGTCCTCTGATGCTTTCTTTCCGTATAACTGTAATTTGGAAATAGGTCGAACATTGCATTGTTCGGACATCGATGCCCAAAATTACTATCATACATTTTCAAATACACCTACTACCTACACCTTCAAATTTCAGTCCATTTTATCCCCTAATTGCATATTATTACACTACTTTGGCCAATTTGAGATTACTGGGTATTGTGTGTTCGAGGATTACACCTTCAATTTAATACATATTTTATGTACGTAGTGGGGTTATTTTACAAGAGCTCAGTGGCGCTATTCAATCTGGTCAGGTTTTGCCACATGTACATATCTAATATTTTTTGCATAAATTGGTAGTGAATATTTTAGAGAATCTGTACACTTTTGCTTTACATCAGAAAATTGACAAAATTATTGACGAATTTAAAGTTGAACCCAAATCTAAGCCAATGCTGCAAATGTAAACAGTTCAACAAAAGGTCAATCAGTTCCTGTAGAACACAGGACAAGTTTTAGGCCATTTTGGTCTACAATAGCTAAATTGAAATAATATTATGTACACATTACGTATTTAGATTTTGTATCATCGAATCCGTACTAAATAATTCACTCGACATTTTCTTTTCTCTTCCTTTCTATTAAAGAACATTATCCACGTCACTTCGAATATCAAAATGACATTTTCTGTCGATTCCGATTCCACTCCAGTTCTAACGGAGTAACTGTAACCACCTGAAGAATTTTCTCTATCAGTCGACTAACTCGACATCCGGAAAAGTCATGATTACTAAAATTTGTCGAAAATTATTTATATTCTCAGTCAAGTATTCTTATTTCGTAAAAGCATGTCCTTATTTCTGGGACAAACGTAACCACCAGATTCGACGAACTAAATCAAGGATCGCTATTTTCTTGTGGTTGTTCAATGTCGCTTATCTTTGGATTCATCAGTTGTTCATGATAACCAGATTCTTAATCACAGTCACCACACCTGGTGTCAAAATTGGAGATGTCATGCTTCATTGTCTATTCATCTTTGCTTATTTTGTTCCTTGTTTTATCAGTGTGTTATTGATTCATAAAACACGCGAATGTGAGACTTTCGTCAATCAATTCCTCTCTTATTCGGAGAGAATAAAAGGTAACAAAAACTGACTATTCTTACAAGCAAATCTAATAAAAAAATGCACAGTTCTGCACACTTCTGCAATAATTAATTCATTGTATGTATTTGTTTCTAATTAAATTAATTACGCTTAATTTCTTCTTCCTTAGATTATTACATGCATCCTGGAATTAAAAAATGGTATCTCGGCTGCGAGCATCTCCTTGTACTCTTTACCTCAGCCGCAATCGGTCACACCTGCATTGGCCAGGGCTTTAATTTTATACTACCATCAAAAACACTATTCATCAGTTCATTATTTCCAAAAGAATATCATCGGGTTGAGTATCTTATTTTTTTGGTACTACCACATTGGTGGACAGCAGTTACGGCTTGGGCCATTGCTTTGTTTGGAGGATGTATGTCTTTGATCTACCTTTACAGCTTTTTATTTCTGACGACTGAAATGGGGTAAATAATTTACAAAAAGTATTGATACCATTATAAACGTTATGAATTATTCTGTAAATTCCAAAGTAAAAAGAAAGTTATCGACCATTCATGCCAAAATGCTAAAGTGTTTTGTTCAATTTTTCAGGTCAAACTTTGCCAACGTACATTTCACTCAAAGAATAAAGGAACCGTCACAAATGATACACACCTACAGATGCCTTCAAGTTTTAACCCACTCTGCGAATGATATTATGAGAGACTATATTCTGATTGTGTTAAATAATATGATAATGTGTTTTACTGTCGTTAATTTTTTTATATTAATCCGTTACAACTACATTCTTCATTGGATCATCAGATACATACATCTCACAAATGCATTTGCTGGGTCAATGTACTTAATCGTGGTCTACTTCAAACTTGGCGAGTATTATGAAAATTCAAAGAAATTGGTCAACTCTTGGAAAAGAAAACCAAATGCTACGGGAGCTAACAAAAGACAAATCATGAAATATCTCATGTCTTGTCGATTCATGAGATTTGAATTGGGAACCATGGGGTATTTTCAAAAATCGGGATGCATCAAAATCATTGCGAGAGTCATATTTTACACTACAAAACTTTTAATAATGACAAAAAATAATGGTAAAATTGTTTAGGATTTTGCGAGTATGTGTTTTAGCCCAATCACATTAATTTAAAAAAGTCAAAGATTTTAGTGTGTCGAGGTTATTGTGTTTATATCAAATTGTGTACTTTAGATTTAGAATAGAGTAAAGTTTCTGTTCACCTCTTTTGCTATACTTGTTAAGAAAATGAATTCACCCCATTATTGTGCAGAATTTTTGAAAACTTTATATTTTTGAGCTCACACTCCCTAGAATGTGGTAGCTAGAGCGCCACTGCTATAAGGAATGAATTAAAAAATTGCTTACTCTTTTAAACGACATTTTGTTGATCAGTTGAAAACTTTTGAACATTTATGTGTCTAACTATTAATTAAACTCAACTGTTTGTGTTCAATAAATTCACTAATGTTCTAATTAAACTGCGTTTATGTATCCCAACAATGTCGCAGTCGCAGTTGTTGATCGCGTGAGGCTTCACTCGGCGTGTGTCCAGAATGACGGCTGTAATTCAAATTGCGAGTAATAATTCTGTCCCGGTTGTTTGTCCAGTTCAAAATTAAAATGTATGACGTACATACGTATCTATCTGAAAAATAAATTAATTTTCATGGAGGTTCAATGCTCGCGTGCGTTTAGTATTAGTTTCTATTCCCATCGACAAATTGTCCGCGTGCTAATTACTAATTAATTTGAAAGAATGAGTCAGTTGGGACGTCAGACTTTTAGTAAAACAGTGGGAAGCAGGAAAGTTTCGAGTTTTAAATTAATTGTTAAGAATTGAACGACCAAGAAATGTTTTCGACATTCTGGCATCCATTTTCTCATGTTCTAGAACTATGATGAATCATTCAACAAAGACGTCTGACGACTCGATTGTGACGTGACTACTTTCGGAAAATGTTGCAAACAGAATCACAGTCTCCGTACACGAAAACATCCTCTCTATTAAAATTACTACGACCGGACGATTGCGATTCGTTGGTGGCAGTGACAATACTAATTTAACATCTCGTCGTGTCTAAATTCAATTAATAAACCATTGCATGGAGAAATAAAACCATGCATTTTTAAAAAGCGTCCAGCACGAATTACTATTTGCATTGCATGCATAAAGAGGCTTTCTGAATGAATCTGAAATATTTCATGCCCTAATTGCATGTCTGTGTGGAAACACTATATAGAAACCGTAAGGAAGATTTCTATCCAATATACATACGTACATACGTTGGATTACACATATTCTTCGATACAAAATAAGAATCATTATTCATTCCTCAGCTTTCCATGATCGATTTTCGCTCGACCAAGAATAATATGACTCGATTTCTTCAATTTGCTGGCCAGTTTTGTGATACCAACATATTCTCGCATAAATCAAGGTTTCAACGAGACTTTTTGTTCTAGTTCTAGGATATTCTCTTTAGAACTAATGGGCGACCACGTGGCTCGTAGTCAATAACTTAAATGTATAATGCTACAAAACAATAATAGTATATGTGCCGTGACCATGACCATGCCATGGATTTTGACCGTCCATATTTTCTTAGAGTGCTTGCACTAACCAATATTTCCGATTTGCATGCAATATGCAACGCAAATAAAAGTTACTAAAGTGGAATACAATGTTCAGATCAAAAATTCTATCTGAAGCACAACAGAGTAAATGTTGTATGTCCTTAGTGCACAGGAAGGTCAAGTCAAGACAAAAATCTCGAATAAAATATTCATTTTGTTTGATGCAAAGTGGATAAATCTTTTGCTTTTTTAGTTAGAAGTAACCCAATTAAGAATAGGTAGCTTGACCCAGCATTCGTATCTATTACCGTACGAGTACAACTTGGACTTGAACTACGGAAAACTCCAAGAAACTCATAAACTCCAGGAAAAGAAATTCAAATTACCACGGAATATGATGAAACACAACTCATGAAATGTCTTAAGTTTTTTTTTCAAAAAAATCAGGTGGTTCACTGAAGAAATCACTGAAAGAGTAGAATTTTACACGACGAAAGTTTTGATACTCACAAGACATTCCAAAACATGATTTTTTCTGTCTAAGCGAGAATTTTAGCGGACAATATAAGAGAATTCTACAATATTGGATATTGATATGTCAAATGCAAGAACTTTTCGCTGCATACTGAATTCCTTCCCGATCGAGAATTAGTTAGATCTATCTAGAATCAAGTACATCATCACAGAAAATTGGATTGATTTCTTCCAAGAAATACAAATCAAATAATTTCTCAAAGACAAGAGATTTACGACAGGTACAACTCACACATAAACTAATGTAAATAGACCCGGCCCAGATCATACCTAATTCGACCTTCACTTTATGGGAGTTCAAGTGCCGATGCCGACATGCTAGACTTGCGTGTCCGACATCTGCTCAGATTTGAAGTGGTCACGTCATTGACTTAATCATGAGAAAGAAATAAAATAAACGTTTATGATTCGATCATATAACCTTCCATTTACATTTCGCCAGGGCAGCATAGCTGCGGAATGCCGATAATTTTGAAGATTTAGATTCTAATTTCTAATGATTCGTAGGAAGCCCAATGCCTTGGCCTTGGATCTAATCTGACCATCTCTCGATCTATTGCCTATATCGACAAACATCTCCCTTTATCGAACGCACAGATAAAAATTTGCATTACCTGCTTTTTTCCATCGATGTCGGCTTCTTCTTGTTCTTCTTCAGCCTCAACCTCTGGTGGTGGTGGGCCTGAAGTATACTCCATATCTGAGAAACTTAGGGTACTACAAGTGCTGCAATCTGATAATCTCCTCCGCATCAAATGTTGTTTGTCAAATTCTGCGTCTATTTCATCAAGGGTAATAAATGTGTGCCCTTCAGGGTAAAGGTCATGGTCACTCACGACGACGGAAGGGGGTCGGAGTACTAGTCTTCCTTCCGCAGTTATCATGGCTTGCATTGTGGGTTCGACTTCTAATGTACTACTGGGAATCATTGTCTTAACAGAAGACGACGCTGGGGGATCTGTTAAAGCAATAGGTAAATGAAAAAAATTATGTTGTGACGATTTTGAAAAACGTCTAAAAAAATTGGTAAATATTGGCAAACAAAAAATGTTTCGAGACGAGCTTCGCAGTCGCACGCGGTCTCCCGGTTTCAAAAGAATTTCGGAAGTGCTTGTTTACGTCATTTCGAGATCCGGTGAACTAATGCTGGGTTGGGTACAATGCTCGCGGTAATTGATCGTGGGCAAAGAATTACCATTACTGAAGAATAAATTCTTACGTAATTAGTACTAGAATATTGATATAAATAATTCAATGGAAGCGCGCGTATGAAATGAAATGAAAATAGGGCTGAGTAATCGTAATTAATTAATGCTGTCAGAATTCTTAGGTTTCTCTTGCAATATGTTTTTCATCGTACCCGGTGGTAAGCGGTAATTACTATTAATCAAATCGCTGCGAATTCTGAACAAAAAATTCATCAACAGTTCAGTGAACTAGCTGCAACAGACGTGCGCATAAGAATGTGAAACTTGGAAAACTACAAATTTTTCCTAGGAACTTTTGAACAAATACAATTCTGAATTCTGACGTAGAAATCCTACTCGAGTAATTCAGAAACAAAACACTTGAAATGATAAGAATGGTTCAATTCCTTTAAGGCGGGATCATCGGATATCCCTATTCTGTACGACTGAAATCCATTCGTCATTTTGGGTGTATGTAAAACAGGGTGGGTCAAAAGTATCTATTACTCGCAAATAAATTGATAATATTCTGGAAATGATGCAAATAAATCCTTAAATATCGATACGTCATTATTCGTCATTCTGTCGATCAGAAAACAATCGTGTCCAGTATCGAAAAATGGGCGATTCTACAAACCAGCTTTGCCGAAATTGGACGGCAATCTTTGCGGAGAGCAATGCAATGATCGCAAACTTTGTTCTCGTTTAGGAAATAATACTATTACCAACAACCTTTTACTTGAATATTTGTACATAAACAGTAATTCGCAGAAATTATAACTCACCAGGTGAAGATTCGCTGAGGTCAGACTCTTCAGCACTATCAGTACTTCCGACGGCTGAATCGTCAGATTTCTTCCTAGATCTTTGCGGAGTTGGAATTTCTAATAAATTCGACGTAGATTTAATCCGTCGTAATTGTGATCCTGATGAGTCTGCAAATATCGTACAACATCCCTCGTCGGACTCATGACTGGCATTACTCCTTTTTCTAGATGAGTCTTTCAAAAATCCACTATTATCCTCACTCATAGCAAAGATTAACAAATCTTCAATTTTCATCTTTCGTAGCAATCTCCGCCAGTCTTCCCAATGATAATTTCTCAAGAAGAACCACTATAAAAATTATTTATCAGGAACGAGCAAAACACTGCCGAAAATATTGCTGAACTGGTATAAAATTTAGACAGACTTATTGGGGCCACCGACACTATGCACGGCAGCACGGCCGATAGAAAATCCTGGGCAATGTTTTGCCTTTGTGAACAATTCTCAGAGGTTTATTTCCACAGTCCGATATATTTTCCTTCTTCTCAACAATAATTATGAATGAATCCTCATTAAACTTCACTTCAACAATTTGATGACGACAAAAAAAGTTTTCTCCATCACGTCAGACCATCAAACATTACGAGACTACAAACTGCACTTAAAGAACTGACGACGTCACCCTTGATTTCCAAGCAATTTATGAGTGTTTAGTACTTCTTCTCTCATAAAAACCAATTAATGACGATTTGCATGGCTTTCACACGACTCACGATTATCCCATGAATCACGAGGACGACTATTAAGAATGATATACACGATGCACTGTGCACATGCATGAATTCACCAACTCACTGACTGACTGACTACACAGTATTCTTGTCGGTTGCACTATTGTTATTTTTTTATGCAAAAATTAACAAATTTCACTGAGAATCTTTCATTTGAGAAGTTCCTCCACGTGTTATCATTAAAGTTGTAGAGATATCCGTTTTTGTTTGAAACTTTTCTGGACAACGCACCAAGTGATACTGCAGTGCAGTTCTCGTTGAGAATGATAAGGAACAACCTCCAAATAATGCAAATGTAAACGTAATGGCCCAGTCGTTAATTGCAGTCAGTGTGAGTGCATGAGCTCAGTTCATCCGTAGTTCCGGTTCATTCAAAAACTGACAAAACACTGTAGAATTTAGCACAACAATGTTAATGTTGTTGTAACAGGTGTGAGTGGTGAGAATTTGACGCAAATTCAATGGGATGCCGCATACTCATCATCTCCTCCTGAAAATGACACAGAAAATATGAACAGTCCAGTTAGATTTACTTTATTAGTCAGATATGAAATGAATTATGACTAGGTAACTGAAGAATGCGGCCTATTGTTCATTTTTACTCATTCATTCAGTTCATTCAAAGCAGTACATGCACATGCCACCGTCCAACCACCCAGGCTGTTGGCTGTTTCATGCGCCAACGGCCGCTATACGTTTTGCATGACCGGAAACATTTTTTTATTTGGTCGGGTTAAGGTAAACGGATATTGTAAAGGCCGTTAACAGCACTACCTACCTAAATAGATAGGTTCATACACACCAGTGTACGCACAGATCAAGGTTGTTCATCTCTGAACACCTTGTGAGATATACATTTTACATTGTCAAAAAACTCCAGTTTATCGTTCAGGAGTGGCTGTCATGAACCACCCTGTAAGGTAAGGTGAAACGGTACAGGGTAATCGTCACCTTGTCTTTCCATGTAATTAATGTATTATTCAAGAACTCGCTTGTCACCAAAAAACAGAATTTCCCTTAATCATCTTTCTAATGACGAGTCATCGTCACAACAATGCAATCCTTTACATTGTAATTTAAACTACGACGAATAAAATAATACAACGAAGACTGACCTTCTCGAATCGACTGACAAAAATATTTATGCTTGACAGTCTGAGTCTGCTATGATTATGTGGGCATGACATTTGGCATTTGGCCTCATCAAAATAAATTCAAAATTCAATGTTGAGAGAGATGAATGGATTGAATCGAGAGATCAGTACAGCAATACATACAGCAATTATTGACGGCCGGACGGATAGGATAAACTAATATTGATTTAATATTCAACATGTATTTATGAGACCGTACCTTAGGGACACACATGCTTAAAAGCCAATTAACTTTTGAAGGATGATAATGATGATATGGTGCTTGGTTTAGGATTAAAATTGTGAAGTGAATGGAAAGGATTATCCGTACAAGTACAAGTAGTGACGTCATATCGCCACTCATTACGAGGTAATCAGTTTTGATGATCCTGTCAAGCTGTGAAGGATTGTTAATGAGTCTCATAATTTTTTTTTAATCTCTCCGACGTAAATACATACACATGCATCAAGTTAAATTTAGTGAGACCGGTTTCAGTTTCGGACGGATAAATCTCATGGGCTGCATGCATGGTTTACAGTGAAATATTACCCGATACCTGAATAGAATCGCTTTTATACATTGGAGTATATGTAGAATAAAATGTAGGCATTCCTATTCCTGTCCTTCGGAGGTCAAATGATATAACGTGCGTGATATGATCCTCTGTAATATTTCTTCAGTTACATAGGTAAGGTAAAGGTACTTGTAATATTTAACCTGTTGGCATGAAAGTTTAACGTAATTTTTATTGTGAGCTAAAGTTTCCCTTCTTTGACTTTGATAATGCGGTATGGGAATTAAAGTTAATAGTTATATAACGTATATAGAGTACAATTTCAATCAAAACAAAACGAACTAGTTTTCAGTTATTACATTAAGAGTAACAGGTGGGCAAGATCATGAGATGGCCACGTGAAACGTTAACGTATCTTGAGTTAAAGTTTTATTGTATTTAATAGCTAGTGAGTCATTTCAGAATTTTAATCTGCTAGCGTCATGGCCGAACCCTCAAAAATATCTAGTTAGAGACTGGTCTTCTAAAAAGAACAATTCCTTCCTGTTTTTGTAAAAAAATATATCCCATCTGTTAATAAATGCCGATTTCGCAAATACCGGACAAAACAAGAATATTTGAATAAATAGGCGTGTAACCATTTCGATCAAAAATATTCACGAGCAGCAAATATTGAATGAAGAAAAACCCATCCCTCAAACACATACAAATACAAATAATTGTGTGGAAGTTATAAAAACTGAATGTACAGGCGTGTCAGGATCAGTCAATCATTAATTAGTAAGTACGGGGGTAATTACAGTTTGGCTTTCAGAGAAAGGGCTAAGAATAGCATACTTACATTACGTTCAATCTACGCCGCAAATATTTGCAATGAATTCTAATTGGTTGAGGTGAAAAATGGATGTACTTTCAGAACAAAATTGACTTGTCTGTACGCACTTCCAATTTCAATTTGGAATTTATATGTATGTCTAATCGGTTCAATTACGTTCAATAAAAATTATTTTCAAAATTTCAACCCATTCAGTCCGATCACTAACACAAAAGATATTACACGATTCGATTTATTTTAGAAATTCTTGCGTTAGAGTATTTCAAATAATACACAAGAAAGAATCCTCTAATTTTTGAAGAATTCTTCTTACTTTTCAGGTAGTCGACCAGTCTGTTGAATTCCGCAAAAAAAAAATTCCAAGCCTGTTTTGATTTCACTTTCTTTGTTTACCAGTAAGTATTCCACACGCCACGCCTCACTTACACTGGCCACGTAAAAATGTGCGATTTTTTCTATTTACTTCTTAATTTTGTATCAATCCATGCAACTGTAATGAATTTCCTCAAAAAATGACTGAACGATATGGTGCCCGCAGAGAAAAAATCGCAATGATGCTTTTACAAGGCAACTCACACTTAACTCGTTCACAATTGGGAACTCATTTAGCCTCGAGAACAATTATTATGTGAGCAAGTAGTGTAGGGATTTATTTTGCATTAATTTAGTGCATGGAGAGCTAATTTCTACTCATTATGCTTAGACTCATACACAATAATACAATACACAATACACAATAGTATCGCATCGTCGTCATCATCATTCAAGACGTACATTCGTACATAGTAGCTCGTATTATATTCTGTATAACCGGTTCTGCATCTAAAATCTTGTTGTAATTGTAATCGTCCATGCAGTATTGAGTATTTCCCCCTCCATTCGTATTCGTCCATTCCATCATGAAAGCATTCATAATTTCAATTGAAAATTAAAGTAACCTTAAGTTGGACTATTATAGAGTTTCACGACGACGTCACCATATAAAGACTTTCCATATGATTTGACCTTACTCTCTCACACAATCAGACCCTGACTACCACTTGACTTTGACTTGGATTTATATGTAATATCATATTAAATCATGAATAAGACAAGTGGGCATTTTACTTAAAAAGGCGTGAAACCCCTTGTCACAGTCACAGTCAGTGTCATTCATCAGAAATGGTGTGTCCCAGACAATAATATCAAATCAGGCAATGCAACAAGGTCAAATACACCCACACCCAAACACACACCTCTTCCTTAATTAATTATCCCCGGTGTGTAATAATTCGATGCATTCTTCTATGAAATAATTTTTATATTTGACATTCGAATTTTGGCTTGCGGTCAAATATTGTTGTATTCTTTAGTAAGAGAATTGTCATTTCCTTTTCATCTGACCTAGACACTCTGGTATAGTGGTGGAAAGAAATCCAATCACGAAAAATTAACCAATCATTTAGTGCACGCAACATAACACAGCAGTGACAGCAGCAGCAGAAATCTGAACACAAAGAAAGACCTTCTGCTGGACTGACGGATTTCTATAATTTACTAGAGAAATACCTGAAAATTATATACAATGAAATGTAGCATTTTGTCCGCCAGACATTTTCTAAAAAATACAGCCAAAATTGCGAATTTGGAATACGATATGATCCGTGTTTTTATATAGTTTGCCTAAGAACCAGTTGACCTCTAACAAAAGTTATGTCTTTCTGCAACACATGGAATTACTCGCTAAAACAAAAGGCCGGTTTTTTATTTGCACCTTAAGCAAATCGTCTTCAATGATCTTGCCATATCCATATAATTATAATACCCATGTCAACAAATGCGTCACTCCCCTGTCGCTGTCTGTCATCCACTACATATATAGCTACTTCATACATAATCACAAACTACAAAATCTCAATTAATTCAATTTTGAAAACTAGTTTTATGAGTGCGAGTGCACAGGTTTTTGTAACAGATGTTTCGCAGGAAGATTCCACTTCAGTCAAAGTGAGGAATTAGTTTCTAGGATACCAATTAAGAATTAATGAATCTATTAAGAGAATTTCTCATCACTGTCTGATTCTGACTCATACTGTACATGCTTAAGAGATGATTCTCTCTCACGCGTGCACGTGTCGCTTACGCTCAATTAATTCGTCATAAAAATATTCACTTTAAATAAGTTCAAATAAAACCAATTAATCCTTTACAGATGTTCTATTTGGTGCACTCATTCGTAATGGAAAATAATTTATATAGAAACATACATACATTAACCAAAAATGATAATAGGAAACATTGTAAACTTTTAAGAGAAGGTGATTTCCTTAGAAATTCGCCGTTTACATGAGGAAATAATATTACTGGAGAGAAATTACATTATTAAGGTTATTTGATCGATAATAACTTGCAATCTTACTTTGACCACTGGAAGTTGCAAAGTGAACTTGAAAAGCACTTAACCTGATTTATTCAGTTCGTACTTTATGGAGAAGATAGAGATAGAGATTAAGTTCTGAGTATCAAAGAATTTGGGTCATTTTAAATATTATTTTTTGGCAAAGAAAAGTAAGAAAAGAACGTAAAGTCCTTAAATTATACATGCGGAACCTGAGAAGCCAAGACTGCAAAATTAAAAACTTAATTGTAACAACTTGCCTTTGAGAGAACGGAGACCTTGAATAAATTAATTATTCAAACTAGTTTAAAGTAGAAAATTAAATGGATTCCCCTGAATTGCGCAATATGAATGAATTTCTTCAAATGCAAAATTCAAAAGAATCGGGAATCCCCGTAATTCCTTGGGTTAAGGGTTACATTTTTTTATGTGAGGGAATTTTCATAGCACCTGTGTATGTAATTATAATAATTCTGCTGCTTAACTATCGCAGAAATTCGATCACATTCACAGCTTACCCAATTAGGTAAGCTATATTCGAAGATACAACTGGTGGTCCGTAACCTACACACACACAACTCGATTGAGTCTGACGGCAGATGCACCGTTAAGGAGGTCGGACTATAACGCAATGTAATTATAATAATTCTGCTGCTTAACTATCGCAGAAATTCGATCACATTCACAGCTTACCCAATTAGGTCTTCTTTAAGAGAATTTGAGTCTCAAGCTCAAGCAATAAAGCATAAAATGACGATAAGTTGAAACGAGTACAGTATTTTTCACATAAGTCCACATTCGTAACCTTCAAAACCACAATTCAAATCTATCTTGAACTAAGACATTAGACATTTGACTAATTTAGAACTTCAGATTTTTGCGATTTCTGCATCGGTGCGGCACTAGTAGTAGTAGACGTAGTTGTTTTACAATTGGTACTTGTATCCCAAGAGAAAAAGTTACGAATTGCACCCGAAAGTATCATGTTTGATTCGTCTGAATGCTCAGACATATCTTGATATTACCAAATGGTTAATTATCAGACGTACACCTTCTGGAAATTGCAGGATATTTTAAACCAAGTACGGATTCACGAATAATGTAGACTAGGAACGAAACTCATCACATCACTCACTCGTAATTCATTAGAATATACACCTGTTCTCATTTTACAAATACCTCGTGCAACACTTCGTCACTCGCCAGTAAGATAGACATTTTCCTTATGAACGACCTTTGAATTCCACACTACAATAACACCTGTTCCAGATCAAATTCCAGAACAGTATCTGACGGCCAGACGGACTATTTCGAACGGCAAGTTCACTTCACACCGATTTCACAAGGATTTCCATTTCCCATACAAAAAAAAGTTAAAAAAAAAATTGTACAGTAGAATTATGTAAGAAT
>JAQGCB010000349.1:0-23928 GCA_034698835.1 Protaphorura tricampata
ACAAAGCGGCTTCTTGAGAGCACCAATCTGAATCAGGCCTAGCAAGCTGAGCTCCCAAGTCATGAAATGTTTGGGAACTTCCTACTACAAATATCAAGTCTTCCACCAATTCAGATGTCCTTTTCCTAAAATCATAAAATTCGTCGTCCGAAGTTAACGGTCCTTCCTATAAAACCAACGGAAAGATGTATTATTTAAAGTCCATATCCTTAATAATTCCCTTGAGTTAGCATAAGAGAGCACTCACGTGATCAGGTTCGATGTAGCAGTGCTTATACATAGCTTGAATGAATTTAACTACATAGGGACGAAACATTGTATTTAAGGGCTGGTCGTGAGCATGGTACAAATCCTCTGACAATCTATACCAGAATCCAAACGTCATTTCAGCCACCTATAAGAACCAGACATTTATTTGAAACATAACTCTAATCATTGTGTCGTAATCTCTTGAGTAAGTTTACCTCGTAGTCATGATGATTTTCACACAAAATGAGCAGGTCGATGACACGAATTGAATAGTGGGGATTCCTCCAACACCGCAACATGTATCTAATCATACTCTCCGCATAGTCCGTAAATATTCTGGCATAATTCTGTGTCCTATTGTGTGAGAAGAGAATAATGTGTGACACGTCTCCAATCAGTAATCATGCCATATTCCAGCGAATTGAAAAGACATTGAAGAATGAAGGGATTACTTTTCCTGATCTTCCTCAGCGAGGGAGTAGTGGTAGGCCTCTTCAAAAGATAATAATGCATCAAATAGAGCGGTTTCTAAAACTTGAAAGTCAGCTCCATTATTATTGCCAGTCGAATCTAAGTCTGGCAGGACTTCTATAACAGCACATAGGCATTCCGTCGCTGCGTTGTGAACCCGGCTTCCGGTCTGAAATTAGTCAAGAATTAGTCAAGCCGAATAAGAGCAAAACAGTAGAGCCACTAATCGTAAATTAATTAATCAAACCTTTAAATCTCGAAGTTTGTTAACGGCAAAACCTAAAACATCCCCAGGACGATCACTACAAAAGACTTCAGCATTCATCGTGACCCACGACTTGAAACAGTTCAGTATTCCAAAGGTGACTGGTTCCAATGGAAAACTAGTGGAATGTGCAACGCTCGACATGCAAGAATTCAATGTCTGCAAAGAAATAAAAGTTGTTATATGATTTTTTTAAGGAGCCTCATTTCTCAAATCCAAATCATACCCAGGCATGAACGATGAAATTGTCAAATGTCAATATTTCTTCTGAAATTTTTAGTCGTGTTCAATGTAATAATCGTATGTGTGTAGAATAAAGTAACCTGTTTGAGAAACTCCAGAATAGTCGGTGCAACGGATTCGAGCTGATTAATAATTTGATTTCTTCGATTTTCTCCGAGTTGTAATTTCCGTGAGTGAACCTCTTCAGGTATATAAGTAAGGATTTCCAAGAGCGGATACCAATGACTTGTATTGGAGCTGAAGGAATTTAACAGATGTCCTATTGGATCTGCCCAATTCGAAGTCTTGAGGACCATGTGGGCGACTGCTAGACACAACTGAGAAGAAATATGTATTATTAAACATTAAATCGCATTTCCATCGAATCTAAGTTCGGTATTAGAAGTAGGGTTGAACATTATTTTTCGGTAAAATAAACGGAAGGCATTGAATACGTTAGTTCGCAGTTCCCATAGAAGGTCCAGGAGCCATAAACGCAGTCAATGTATTTGATCCATCGAAAGAATTGTTCGTGTCAAAGAATTGGTTGAACAATTTTGTTTTTGCTAATTCGATTTCTTTCCTCATTTTTAATTTGAAGTCAATTTATAATTTACCAAATTAATATCGTATTTATTTATTCGACTGTTCGTTTTACCTGATTAATTATCGATGCTTCCGTCGTTGGATTGATATTCTTCACGTGTTGAATGAGCGAGTCTCGAAGCGGTATATGAGCTTCTTGGGGAAGTTCATGAAAAGAATTCTAAACAAGAAAAAAACATTCTTATTATTCCTTCTTTTCTAAAACTGAAGACAAGTCGACAAGTGAGGAGATCAAATTGGTCAATTACTTGGATCTTTGTACGAAGAGTGTGCGCTCCAAAATACCTGGAGTTTAAGTCCTTCCCCATGTACAACAACTGGTCAGCATATGTCCAGGCATACACCTAGATGGTAAAAATTGGGAAAAAATGTATTAATATTAGATTATTAGTTAGAATTAGTTGTATATTTATAGCCCTTTTTAGTCGGCTCCAAGAAATAAGCAAGAATTTAGTTGGAAAATGTCAATATCAAATCAACCACCCCTTTGGCATTACTATGCACTGCTCCAGAGCAATACCAAAATCCAAAATACGCGCTGTATAACCTGTTCTGGATTGCAATAAATGTAAATTAATAAACTAAATCTAATTACCAGTACCAGTACTAATAGAAATATTGTTTGGGCTTACGGATAGTTCTTATTCTTAAACTTACCGATTTTTGAAATTCTTCAAGGTAAGATGAAGCGGCATGTTTTTCTCCTGAAGGTATCGTTCCAGCGTCGGAATAAAGAGTTTGAATGGCAACAAAAAGTGTTCCCAAATCAGGTCCAGGTTGTCCATTCTGATTTCCAGTCATTTCTTGCATGACGTTCACGTTCAGTTTCCCAAATTACAAAATAAGAATTTGTCTGTCCTCTCAAATTAGTGATGTTAAAAATATTCGTCCCCTGCTAACTACACTACACACAACACAAACACAACTATACTTAAAATGTCGACAGCTTCAAAGGGCCGGTAAAATATTGAAACTGAAAATTCTTAGGAAATCACTGCCAGTCACAGATTCGTGTCTTGAAAATGAAATGTTCCACAATTCAAAATTTAGAATCAGAAGAATATCAGAAACTTGTCATTTGTCATGGAATGGAATGGACTTTTAAATTTTCTATTCGACGGGGGCTTGGTAGTCAACTTTGAATTTCCCATAATAAAAAGTGCGTCACATCACTACAACCCCGGGAATCTAAATGTTGTGGTCAATATATTTTATGACAACAATTTCCGCAACTTTGACTGAACGTATAGGTTCATTTATTTTGTAATTTTGAAAATGTCATTATTTATGAATATTTATTAACATATCTTTAACCCCGTTTGTATGAATATATATTCCTTCAGGATGGAGAGATTATTTTACCTCTGGTTGAGAAATAAAATCCTAATCCGATTTTTTTGTGTGTCAAATATAAACTCCCAAATACCTTATCCGATCTGAATTATTTAATGCGATCCAAACAAGCTTTAATGAATCAAACTCAAATATTGTCAATTAAATACTACAAATAAAAAAAATGTAGGAGTAAAGGTAGAACAAATATTTTATTTCAACTACTATATTTTTCTGCAGCTTCAAGTTTATAGTCTAACCATTATTAGAACAACATTGGTAGCTACACACTGTAACTGTAGGTGTCAGTTCCACGTTATCGGTTACATTCACTTACTGTAATAGTGTACTAGTAGTCCACAAATGTCTAACCACTTGATCACTTCGCGTTGTTCGCATTCGCTATCGACCAATCTAAAATACCTGTAGGACTTACAATATAAAATAGAAACGTTCGTTTTTTTAGCTAAAATTACAACATACAAATTGACATTATCATGATGGGTTGGAAAATTTTGATCAAAGGGGCAGTGTCCTGTTTTAGTTAAATGAGGTTAAAAGATCTTAAAAATAATTTAAAAATCGATAGAGCATGTCACAAAATTGTTCACACTTTAGACTTTAGTCAAATTAAGAGTTAGGTAACATAAAAAGTCAACTTCGAAACAGGCACAGTTAGCGAAAAAGGATTAATTAAAACATAATAATCAGTGTAGCAAAACTGGTCAGTAAGTCAAAAACATAAAAAAACAATAAATTAGCCTTAGATCTGTACGTCATACGTTATATTGGTGTGAAAATCAACTCAAATAGTTTTGGAGCGTTCCTTATTTCTCAGCAGCTTCCCTGATTTCGGTTTAATCGGTGGGATGGGATCATACCATGGAGAGGCCCAATTGTAATGTAACTGAACTTGAGATGTTGCCTCATCAGCACAGAATTGCGAAACCTCCGATTTAGAAGAATCTGAAGCTGTTGTCTCGGAAAAATTTTCATCGTCAAATTGAAACTCAATCTCTTCAGTTGGCTCCCTAACTACCTCATCCTCAGATGAATCCATTGGTATTGGATACTGGTATCCCATTTTTGGCATTTTCCTTCTTGGAGGTCTGGCAGTCTGTCGGATTACTGATTTTCCGTTAACTGAAGCTGACAAGTTCGGGGGTTGAAAAAACGTCTTAACTATTTGAGAAAACTTTCCTGCAATTTGGCGACTAAAAATTTCATCACTAGTCGTCACCTTTCGGACTTCAGGTTCAGTTAGAGTTCCAATCAAGCTCTCCCCAAGCGTGTCATCCTTAATTCTCATTCGTTTTAACATTTCATGAAAACCGTATGTATTCTGCTGTTCCTCATCATTCTTTTCTCCCTTTCTATATTCAACGTGAGTCGGAACTGAATGGGTATTGAATTGTAATAAGCGATTCAATTCATCCATTGCAAACATTGTTTCCTTGTTCGTCTCGGTAGTAGCAGTTTTCAAACAGCTGGTCATGTTTGTATAAGATGTATCAACCTGTAGACAAAGAAAAAGTAATATGTAATTGGGAATTCTGATGCACAAGAAGTAAAAACAAGCCAGATTGCAACAACGCATAGTGGATGGATGCCGTTTTAGTTTAGTGGGATTTTTGGGAAATATTAATATTATTCCAGATTATTACCTCAAAGGAAATTTCTCTACCAGTCTTGACACCCACCTTGATGAGTTCCATAACTGAAAGCATTAGAATGTGTGGACAACGGTTGACGGAGATATGTTCCAAAGATGGGTTGTTTATTGTCATTTCCACAATTACGTCTTCAGTCACCTGTTACAAAGGCGAGTGTAAGGAAGTACATCCAACAAATATTAATAGTTAACAGTTTAGAGTATGCAACTAACTCCTTCATTCTGGCTGACATCAATCCGCTTCAATTTGGGATGTTTGATGGACATAAATCCGGCTGAAGTCAAATACGGGAAGAAAATGAGTTTCAATTCTTCTAAAACTGCAAAATATAAGTTTCAGAAGTTTAGTTTAGATTTAACCATTAGAATTAATTTAAAAAGCCAAGCATGACTTAATCAAAGTCAAATCAAATCATGATAAGCCGTACATTCCAAGGAATTCAGGATACATGGACGAGACACTTGGTCATACTGATTCCCGTCAGATTTATTGGGCGCAGAGTCATCCATTAATCCTGCATCACTAACAATGCTCTCAATTATCTCCAAATATTTCAACATCTTGAAACCCCGTACTATTTTTCGGAATCCGTCGTTTCCCAGCATGTCTTCGTTGGTTTTTAGAGACAAACTGGTCATATTTGGACATCGTGTAATCAGACTATCAAAACAAGCAGAGCTGGTGAAAAACATGTTAATCCCACAAAAGCTAAGAAGACCACTCGGAAGATTTTGAAAAAAGCAAGGCTCGGCTGAAATGACTCGAAACACCTGCATGTTCTTCAGTTGTGTGGGATCAAGCAGTGGTCTCGGTAACTCGCAAATCAATTTTATGACTTTCAAGGAAGTAGGGAACGTTGAGAATATACTGTTCACGTCTATTCGGGACGCCGACGATGACATCCCTTCCAGTTTCATTTCCAACTGATCGAAGCACATTGTCTCCAGATGTGGGACACATCTTAGAATCTTTTCAAAAAGAAGGAAAAAAAATATATGTTTAATCCATTTAATTTACCTGGGCTAAGCAAAAAATTCTGTTCTGATTTGAGAAAACGAAAGATTGTTATTATTCGCATCAATTTCAGACTTGATGACTTGAAGGAGGTAGGAGGAAAGGAGGGTACTGGTACTGACAACATGAGTTCTATTGAGAGATCTATTCGGCTCGAATACCTAATTTTTAGTCGAATTGGGATTAAGATTCGACTATTCGACATAAAAAAAGTGTACCTTCTTTATGCCGGACTTGTCCCAAGAGTCTATGCGAATGAATAAATCAGTCAATGTTGGCTGCGCTTTGAGGATTCGTAGAACATCTGAAAAATTGGGGTCGAATGTCTTAAATATTGAATGATCCGTGACATCCGGTTGAGTACACATGATCACGTCGAAACGTATATCAATTATCAATGAGGCCAATTTAAGTTTTTTGAAATCCTTATGTCTAAGAATTCTCTTGAGATGTTTGGCTTGTAGGATGGTATTGTACAAATCCAAATATTTGAGAGTCGTCAAATTGTTGAGGATGAAAGGGAGAACACAGTCATCGTTGAATGAAGAATCAAGTAAACAATGACCGTCTTCAGAATTCCTTATTGATAAGGCTACTAGCGAACCTGACGTCCATTGTTGCATCCTCATGACATTAATGTTCCAGTTTTTACAAGTAAAATTCGACGTAAGTGTTCGGGATCCAAAGAAAGACCGGAGGTTAACTATGGTAAGACATTTGATATTGGCAAAGGCTCGAGTCAACTTTGTGCTCTTTGAAGCCTGTCGTTTGTCATTGTACGAGGGAAATAGATCTTGAGAGAACAAGTCCATTTCGAGGGTTAGATTTGTTAACTGTGGAGAGTTTGTCAAAAGTGCTTCCAAAATCTTTGCGCTAATAGGAACATTACTAAACCTGAGAACTAAGTTCTGGATAGTCGCCACAGCTTTCAGCCACCAAGGAGGTAAAGTGTCCGAATTCTTGAGCAATTCGGTTGGCCAATATGTAATCAGCATTCCTGTTAATACCGGCAAACGGCCGAGTGCTAACTTCGAAATAGATGATTTATCCACAACCATGAAATGAGGGCCGACGAAATCCAGGAAATGGGGTGTCATAAAATCCGTATTCAATTGTGGTGGGTCAGAAGGACTCTTCAGGACTGTTTGGTAGTTGAGTGTAGAAGACTTCTGAACATGAACGGAGCTTACGCAAGTCGCCATTTGTTGGAATAACTGCTGTAATAAAAATCAAATCAAATTAAAATTCATACATTGGAAACCCCACAAAACCACACTATTCTGTACGAACAACGGTGGCAATTCAGTTTCTACAAGGGGGGGATGTTACGATGTTAGAGTAAATTGAAACTGAAAGTGACACACCGATACGACACAACGTCACGTCACAGTCACAAATATCTGCATGTGCTTCTTTCTGCTTTCATCGTACTGAAACAAGGAACTCTCCCTGTAGAAACTCCGGAACTGGGTAGCCATCTTTATTCACACTCAGAGAAGGGTCGACAATATTGAGTTACAAAAGATCGTAACATTATTTCTCAAATGCCAAGGCAATACAATCTTTTCATCAAGAGTTATAGCACAATATTAGCATTTGTATTAGTTGCGTAAGTACTAAAGTCCAAAATGCAGACGCAGAACCCAAGAAACACAGCATAAAGCTATAACGCAACTCACGAAACAGTAACTGAATGTGGCTCAAAAGGAATGCGAAAAATAAACCAGTGACTATCAAAATATGGAATTATTAGTGGAATGGCCTATGGCCGCTAAATAATGTACCTATTTCCCATCCCCTGCCAACAGAACAGGTACTGTACTGTACTAATACTAAATACTATACTAACCCCAATAGAATTTCGAATCTAGGGATACCTATGAGAATCCTTGAACGAATATTTGGATCCATTCTTGTTCTATTCTAATAAGAATTTATTCAAGTAACAACACCCTATGTACAATAGGTTATTGCGAATGGTTCAGGTTAACTAACGATAAGTTGCTAAATTAGAAGCAGTGTTTTAAAGTAGAATACAGGATTCCTCCATACAATTAATTCAGGATACAACGCTCAGATTTCTCGGGCTCCAGGCTCCATGACTAATTGCTTTACTAAATCCGAATATGTTGTAGTGAGATTGCCTGTGCTCATAAGTGGCAAGGCATAAGTATAATATGCTATTTGTCGTATTTCCTGAAATTCAATGAGAACGGAACGGAATGCAAACTGGCTCAACTGACCAACAAATCGTCAGTTGCATAAAATCAAAATGATTGTAATTAACTAAGCTACTCCTTAATCATCATTCATCAGCTCGTACCTGTTGTACATGTACTTGTTGAACGTTGGTCACTGAGACTGCAGTGACTGAAGACCTTATTCTGGCATTTCCTCTAATGTCCATGGATTATTATGTGCTAATTTTCAAGTTCAGTTCCAGTCACCGCATCAGTCAGTTTTATTTATTTCCAGTAATACAAATGCAGATTTCAGTCAGCGACGTTCGGCACGTGAAAGTGAGTCCAAATCCAATACCTGCTCATCAACAATCAACATAAGCCAATTAAGTACGCAAATAATTACCATTTACCAAACCCAAATCCAAACATTGTGCTTGAAATTCTCTAAATATATTATACAATATAAGTTTTACAGCAGCTAATTTTTTCATCATAATTATAAATGGCGAATTGTAGTTGTTGTTTTACACCCGCAATATCACGCAAAACCCGCCCTGTCTGTGTTTCCAGAAAAAAACTTCGAGTTTCAGGGTGTTGGGCTTCATTTTCATTTTGGAGATAAAAATACAAACTTACCAGACGCAGACACCAGAAAGTCAGTGTTGGTGATGGTACTGTGGATGTGAGTGAATTCGTGAGGCAATTGATGGTCAACCACGGTTTGACGGTGTCATCACGTCCAGTCAGAAAATCAGTGAAAACCGTTGTAAAAATTGTGACGATAAAGTGACGACTCAGACAGACACAGAACTTCACATAAAAATTTAAACTTGGTGCGACAATGGAAGATTTTGGTTTGAAAGCGCGGGGTTTCTTTATTGAACGCGGCGACGGCGTCGTTTTCTTCCTTAATATTTTGTAGCGCACTTCAATCCAATCAAATGAAGAAAAAGAGTGAGTAAAAGCGAGTGAGCACGAGAGCACGATTGACGCGACGAGACTGAGAGACGGACGACATAATTTTCCAGGAAGTCAATCAAGTTCGCTAACTAAACTTCTAATATTGGAACTGGACAGAATTGACAACAATAAATTACTGTGAATACGTACGTTAGAAGACAGGATTTGGAATAGCCTGGATTTTTTAAAAAAGGGAACAGGTCAAGGTAAGGGTCAATTATTAATAAATTTATTTACGATATATTGTCATTGGCACTCTACTCGAAAATTACCTAACCTACCTAGGCTTATAGTATGGGGTAAGCAAACGTCTCAGTCTCAGTTAGCTAATGTACACAGGTTGGCCCTCTTAGGGCACCCGCCGGGTGACTTTGCTTTAGTAAAGGTAAATGTGAACTGAACTGAACCACTGTGGACCACTGAACGTGAGTCGATGGCGAGGTTAACAAAGTACATCCGGGGATTGTTAGTGTCGGTATTGCGCTGAGTGCGTGTCTGTTGTCTGTAAAAGTTCGTCCCGTAAGGGACGATATTTAATTAATAGGTATTCTATTAATTAAATATCTTGATCTCAAGGGGTCTCTATGCAGCTGGTGGGTGCTTCCCTATGCGGTCGGTCCGACCGGAAGAGTGATGGGTTGCGTCGGCTGTCGCCTTTTTTGGCGGACAAAACTTCGTTTGGACCTGATTCAGCTGATCCAATCAGGACCGATTAGCTAATAGCTATTAGATAGTTTTCTGGTGACACTGACATGGATTTATTGAAGTCATCAATTCCATGGCTCAAACAATAAATAAAATAATAATAATGAACAACGATTGTCATTTTTGATGTGATGTCGGTTTCGGTTCCCTCTCCCTCTCTTACCTCTCTTCCTCGGTATTAGATAACACGATAGATCTACTAATATAAACCAGCGATGGAGTTCTACTTAAATAGCGTAACCACTTAAGGTTATCTTAGGCGGAACCGTTGAGTTCTTTGTTCTTGCAAGTCTGATAAATATACGACGAAGAAATTGGAACTGTCAGAGATCAATCCGTTCACATTACGAAGTAATTACGTTGTGTGTAATTGTAATTAATTACATTTCCAAAACGGTGACAGTAACTAGTAATTTAATTTAATGACTCTTACTAGTAATTACATAATTTATACATTAAAATAAACTGTAATAATTACAGCTTACATTATTACATTACATTACAATTATTGTAATTCAATACATTTTACAAGTAATTGACGCATGTCTTGTCTCTGGAATGGAAAGGTAGTTGTTTCGTAATTGTATTGTAATTGTAGTTTTGGTCTTGTCCTATCTGTCATTGAAAACTGAATTCCCACCACATCTTTGTGTTTGTGTCCAAATTCTTAAAGTTTCCTCTTATTTTCAATTCTGATTTTATGATTCCCGGCTTCATCTGGGCAAGTGTTCGTGTGAGGTGGATTTTGGATTCCCATTGCTTGCCTGGTTGCCTGTACCGTAAGAACGCAGGGAAAGAAAAAAGCCATGAGAGTGTTCATGCCCAGATAATACAATACAACCATTTACATGTATACCATACAGTTGCCTCAAAGCGACTCTTTCCTGTTATCTTATTTTTGTTTTTGTGAATTGTAAAGAATTGTTTCACTTGGACTTGGAATATTAATACACATCAAAAAATATTGGGATTGATCAGTGGTCAGTCACGTACAAGGATATACTACAGGCACTAAGTTTAACCTCTGTTTTGACTAAAATCCAAATCAGGAGTACAAATCAGGTTGTCAATTGTTTTCTTAGTAATATAAATGTAGCGTGGTATTAGTTAGTTGTACCCGCACAATATGAATTATAAAGTTAATTATTTTCCGTTTGGTTACAGAAATTGGAATTAGAAATGTATATGACTAGAAGATCAGCTTTGCCGGAAAGAGTTCATCAAATTTGGGACTGTATCGAACATGGACATGGCGCAGCAGGATCGTTGGTGGATATGGAACGATTACTTTCAGTAGCAACTGCAGTCCACAAGATTCCTAAGGGTAAAGTGGTACTATACATTTAAGACAAGAACTGTGTTTGTATTCTAGAGTGAGTGAAATTATTTGTCATTTTTGTCTCATTTTGTATTTGCAGAAGAATTCGAGCAAGAATTAGAGAAGGCTGTAAGCGATGGACTCGTCGTCTCTGAGATCATTGACAATAAAGGAACTGAAGTTGAGGTCTTTGCTTTGCCAGGTATATATTCAACATAAATATGATGCTTCCTTTGTAAACGTAAAATTTATTGCAATTTTTACCTTCATTAGACGGGAAGGCAATTGAGAAAGGTGACCATGACTGGTATTGCTTTGCTTGTCATTTGGGTGGTAGTGTCCTTTCGTGTGAGGACTGCACTCGTGTTTTTCACTTGAATTGTCTCCCAGAAGACAGAAAACCTGACAAGGATTTGTTCGTATGCCCACCGTGTCATGTGAGTATCCTGTCATTGCCTTCAGTAAAATAATCTTAATTTTATTTTTCAATTTATATATATTCAATTTATAGATGAAGTCAACAAAACCAAGTATGGCGAAAGTGAGTTTGAAGCCGAAAGTTCTCAACACACTTCTAGCCTACATTTGTGAGAGATTCAATGAGTGGGTAAGTGGAAATCAATAGATAAATGAGATAATTGACCAATTCGATAATATTTTAACATTTTCATTTGTGAAGCAAATTCAATTCCTATTGACGTCGGATCCAAAAGTTTGGGCAGCCGAAGCAAAACGTCCGATAAAGGAAGCTTGGCGTTTCAATATGTTGGTGTATTCGCCAATAGACTTGACTATGATGGCTGAGAAAGCCGGAGGTGGAAAGTGAGTTTAACAATTTATTAGTTTCTCTGACATTTGACTGATTTGACCTGGTGACTTGTGCTTACCACATTACGAACAAATAATTTAAACAATTAACTTTTTTTATTGTGGTTAGATATACAAGTTTGGAGGAGTTTCAAGTCGACTGTGAAACTCTCGTTCACGCCATTGGATCATATTTTGGTACAGACGTCCTCAAAGGTTCTTCTACTGGAGCCGCTTTCATTCGGGATGCTCTTCACGACATTCAGGTTCATATTTCCCGTACTGAACTTAGAGCTCCGTGCGTTCCAGTCGAACACGCGTTCTTCAGAGTTTAATTTCATTATTGAAACACAATTAGTTAGTCACTTCATAACGAGAGGTTCTTCCAAACATATTTTGTACGCCTTACAGGAAATCAAATTGTGTCATGACTGCTTCCGACGTTCTAATGAAAAAGATCATCCCTGGTGGTTTTGTTTACCTTGCTCCGTTCCCCATAAAGTTGTTTGGGCCAAACAAACTGGATATCCATTTTGGCCGGCAAAGGTATGTAATTAGTAATATAAATCAACAACTAACAAAAGTATGACCTGTGATTTGTAAATACGTTTTATTTACTTTCAATGTTTTTCTTTTTGTGTCTCTTCAGGTGATGAAACAAGATGGTCATAAATATGATGTCCGTTATTTTGGTGGAAGCTATGAGAGAGCAGTGATTGACGCAAAGAATATACTGCCAATAGAGACTTCCTTGACTACTCTGAAAGTAAGAAAGAATGCATCTTGGAACGATGCACATGATGAGCTTCAAAAGTTTATGGACATTGCAAAGAATCCAGAACTTGTGAACACACTTCCTACTCGAGGAGGGAAGCCGTCATCCGCGAAAAGTAAACGTGAGACGATAAGCAAATTCTAAATAACTAACTCAATATAATATACTGTGTATACGAAATCACAATTATAATGTGTATTTATTTTAAAGCCGTCAGAGGTACAAAGCGGTCGGGAGTCTCGGATGAGGGTGTCGTGGCGAAAAAGAGTCGTGGTTCAAATTCTTCAAGTCCTAAGCGAACGCCAGTTGGATCACGCCGTGGAACTCCAGGACAGAAGAGTCTTACCTCTAATCAGACTACATCAACTCCTAAAACTCCCACCGAAACCCTATCGTCTAATGGATTATCAGCTAAAAAAGCCTACTCCACGCCAAAATCCAGTCTTGTTCAAACTACTGCAACGAGGCCAAGCAGTGCTTCCAATTCAACACCCTCTGCCACTATGAGCGTAAATGAACCCTAAACATTTTTTTTGCGTCATATTTTAATGGCTAGAAAGAACTAGATCGTGTAAATTCAAATTCTTCTGATTTAGTTTTTATAATTTTGTACGATTATTGTTCGTTTATATTTAATGTCTGTACGTGTTGTTTCTTCTTGTCCGTCCCCAGACATTGGGGAAACAGGAAACTTTAACAGTGGCTGGTGTTACGGTCGAGGACATTTCGTTTGATTCATTTTTTGATGAAGTGGCTGAAAATGATTTGACCGGTGATGCGGTTTATTCAGACGATGAGGAAAAGGTTTTGTTTGAATATTATACATTGTACGATTTAAGTGTTTGTATTTATTGATTTCTTCTTGAAATTGTGTAAAATATAAACTAGACCCCGAATGAGAAGGTATCCGAAGACGCAGTTTCGTCCTCATGTAATGCAGCAGTTACGTCACGAAATGTTTATGTTCAAGTCACTTCTACGGTTACACAATCTATTGATGCGGCGAAGAAAAAATTTGAGGAATACCACCGAGACGTCCTGGAACAGTATACACGTGAAATTAGCCTGAACAAGAAGAAACAATGGGTAAATTCTTATTCTGATGAAATAATCCAGCGCATTCGTACATTCAACTCAATATTAATTTTATGTATTCTGGATTCTAGTGCTTCAATTGTGAAAGAGAGGCAATCTATCATTGTTGTTGGAACACAGCCTATTGTAGCACAACATGTCAACAGCAGCATTGGTTAGTTTTTTGTTATTTTGTTAAATATTAGTTTGTGAACTTCGTAACGCGTTGAATTAATTACAATCTTCTCCATTTTTAGGACCGACTCGCATAAGAAGAACTGTCGCCGTAAGACACAAGTTGAAAATTAAGCTTTGCTGTGCTTTGCTTTAATTTATTGCAAAAACAAACTACTGTATAAGTTGACGAGTTTGTATGTATGTGTACGTGTATGTGTTCATTTTGGACGTTGAAGGAGTATGCATGAATTTATAGATTGAAGTAGTGCAACTCTTTTATTATTTTACGTAGTTTTTAAGGTATTGTTGGCTGACTTTGTTGATGTTGTCTGTATATAAAACAAAACAGGGCAGTGACTTTTCTCAAGTGAAGTATTTTGATCAAAATTCCGTAATTGAGTGCCTCTGATGCTAATTGAAAGGTGTTCGTCGTGAGCGGGGTGGAGAGTCCAACTGGGCAACTGGGCATGGAAGTGACGACTACTAAATAATATATCATGGACCTGCCCTTAAGAAGTTAATTTGTTATATGCATTAGTTTAATCATGATAAGTTAGCAGATATTAAACCTTTAGTTCTCGTGACTAGTTTTCCAAGGTTGAGTTTGTCTAGAAATGAGATTCATACCGTGTTTAATTATCACGCCCTTAATAATTGTTACATTATTTGACACTCAAAATTAGAGAGTTCTGAACCGTTTCATGTCGTTTTGTTTGAGTTTTGCTTTGAAACTCCTTATTGCTGTGCGTAGTAGTATTCATTCCAGTCAGCGTAATTGTATCATGAGTGTGAAGTACGACATTCATTTTCTAGTTAATACTTTTCACTATATTTGACTACTTATGATAGAAGAAAACGCTGAGTTTTGACTTTTATAATTTCTTGATGCATTAAAATACTACGAAATTGTTATTTGTTTAGTTTTAGGACTTCATTAGCCAGACGGTCAGATCGGACCACTTTTGGTTTATTGATTTTTGTCAAACTTAAATTAACACGATGCAGGATGTTGACGTTTTCGTTATTCACAACTACAAAGAAAAAAGTTGTCACCGAATCGTATGGCTTCGTGTCAGTATCAGAGCGCAAAAACAAAGCAGATGATTTATAGCTAACTATAATTATTCAACGTTTTGACTTTTGAAGTGAGTTCTCTTTTAATGTACTTTAATAATAAAAGTTATCCGATTTAGACAGGTGTGATCAGTGGAATATTTATTTAGTCTCTACATGACGAGTTAACACTATCACGAAACAAAAGCCAATTTTTACAATTTTTGATGTCTGAGTATTCTCATTATTTCTTGTTGTCGTAATCATAGTGTATTTGAATTTTTTGAGTTGTATGAATGCGTCAATTCAAGACAAGATTGCCGATCGGTGTATCGTCCAACAACGCAACAGTTACACAGAGATGTACAGTAGAAATCTTCTGTAGTTTTTCATGTGTTATAATTTGTTTCTCGTAGGACGGTTTTAATTTCTAAATGGAATTGGTGTCTATCTGAAATTGGAGCTTGACGTTAGAAGTAAGATCTTTGTGTACATTAAATCTGTGGTATTTAACTCCACGTTTGAATTGCTAAAATATTTCGGCTGGTTTTATAATTATTGTCCTTTTGATGAGGAATTATGGTAAACACGACTAAAAATAGCTCACCTTCGCTAACTTGCTTGAGATAAATCGAATCATCAAATAATTCAACGGAAATGCATTGCATGAGTGACTGAAGACTCGGATGTACTCAAGTTAGTACATTGAATAGAAAAACAACCGGTTAAACCCCGTTTGGTTTAGTGACCTTCATAATCTTTACGGTGTGAAAAGTAAAATGTACTGTGTAGAGCAGTATATTATTTTCTTTGTGTCTATACCCTTTAAATTAAAGGCTTTAATAAATGCGTCTGACTTCTAATTTGACGAGTCATTTATTATCGGAAGTTGTAGTGCCACGGTCGTTGAAGTGCAATTAGTCAGGTTTAATTTCATCTTAACAGCATGGAAGGCTTACCGTTATGTTTCAATAATATGCACAAACTAATTAGCACGGTTCCGCAAGACGTAATTATGTGGAACGTGGAATGATGAGTGTGATTTATTACGCGTGGCTGTATTACATAGATATTAGACAGCGATGATGGTGAAATCATCATCATCGCTCATGGGATTCATCACCAATCATGGGATTGGGGTTCTTTAAACTGCCTAGTGCCCACCGAAACATTTGTATAACAAAGCAACTTTTCTAAATCCCGGTTCTGACTGTCGGTCTAAGAAAAAACCATACATAAGAAATAAGAATTATGTGTTAGTTGGAAATGTTGGAATTGGTTGGGTGGGATCGGGTTTCGGTTAGTATGGATGGTATGGTATCAGGTATCTTGCACTTGGACTAAAATAAAGTCGAACTACTCATGCAATTGGAGCTGAAAAATGATTCTGAGTGAGTCAAAAAGTTTGGACTCTCACTAACCAAGCATCATCATTTCCTATTTAAAATCTTTGACCGGCAATATAGTGTTAAGTTCTGGCGTTTTGTCTAGTCTAGAAGGTGTGCTGCTTTAAATAAACAGAAACATTAAACAAGAGCCTTGGGTACCCAAAGTTGATACCTGTAAGAAGATCTAAATACACAAGCATAAAGTTCGTATTGAAATAATTTGCCTTGTATTTTGATTATGACAAATTAGTGCCTTTGTTTCAGTTGCCTAATAAAGAATGATATGACGCCACTCGGGTGTATAACGGCTACGGTTGCGTTGCTATAAAGTTTCTACTTGAATATCAATTTATATGTCTTTATGTATCGTGAAGTTAAGCATTGAATTGAATCACCTGTCAATATTTGGTAGGTCAACCTGAAGGTCAGATCGTGGAGGATTGAGAATAAAATGCCTTTAACGTGTGGCAAAGGTTATATTAAATTATATGGATATAAGTAAACACCAATTACCTTCTGTGCAATACATACTCATGTGAACTATTCATGAAATAGAAAAACTTCTCAAGGCTTTCAGATGCACAATTAAGTAAATACTCGGACAGGCCACAGTCGCAGGTAAAGTAGACACAGAAAATGGCATGATATAAATGTAGATGGAAAAATTCCAGCGGTCAAATTCTCACATTATTTCAGCCATTTCGAGTGATCAATTAATTATTAAAGCGTCTGTTTTCTATAAAATGACGCGTGTGCTTATGGGACACCGTAAAATACAGAATAAGAACCGGTCCCGAATAGTAACCCGGGTTAGAATACAAGTCAGGTCTTGCTCCACCTATCTCCATATACCCTTATAGAGAAGTGGTGAAAGTCTGTGACCTGTTCTAGGCAAATAGTAACCAAGGTTCTTATTCAGTACTTTACGGTAATTCCATAATTTTAGTTGAGATATTGAACCCAAGGGGCGATCCGAGACCCGCATATTATACTATACTAATGGAAATTACACTTTACACAATTAGCACAATTAATAGAATCATAAAAATTACGGAGACTCCTTCCTTGTCCTGGACAATGATGAAGAAAGAATTCAAAAAGAGAAAGAGAGAAAAAGTTAAAAATGAACAAGGAGAAAGCATGCTTTTTAGTTATTTTCATGCATGTTCTTAGAATTTAGTATTCGCAAATCGCAAGCATTCATCTAACCAAGTCTTTGTTTGACTGTATGAGTCAGAGCGTTATTAGAACCATACCATGCGTGCACTGACGCGACGTACCGATAGTTTAAGAAATCATGCACTGCAACTGCAGATCAGGACAGGAATATACTCAAGCATAACTAATACGAAATTTTGCATTTGTTTTCTGCTCCAATTTTTCCAACCAACAACGTCATGTTTTCAAAAATAGTTCGGAGTAAACAAAACTAATTAGTAAGATCTCATGGACGAACGCATCCCCAAATAATTTATTCTTCCTACCGAGAACTTCTTTGCGTAATATGAGTCAACAGGTTTTCCTTTCAAGGTGTAAAGTGTGTAATGTCAATTGTTGATCGAAGACGAAATATAAGGAAAAGCCATGATAGCTTCACTTGCGTTCATAATTTTTTCTCCATGTACAAAAATGTCACATAATATCGCGCAACGAATCCATATAAAAAAAACACCGCCGCCATAACATGTTACTTTGTACTACCTTGTGGTCATAAAAAAGAACGTCATTGTGTGTTTTTATAAGACTGCATGCGATGCGACGACGGTCGCAATTTTATTTTGTTTAATGGTCACGGTCATATTACAAAGTACAGAAGTTGTGGGATGATGTTATAGTTCTTTTTATAATAATGGTGTGCATTTGCATAATTCTACGTAATGAGGGGGTACCATCACCTCAACTCAACACCTAACACTTTGTTACATCATTAGAGGCTCATATATAAAAATCTGCATGATCCAAAGGAACAATTTAGTTATTAATTCGACTTCGTGCCAAGTCCTCAGTTGTGCTATAACCACAAAAATTGTGTACGTGGTAAAATTTTGTATAAATTGAACAGTCCTTATTACGATTGCAACAGTTTGAATTAATTCTTCCTACTTGCTCAGTATAAGTTCAAGAATTCCAATCCTGCCAGACCAGACAAGTTTTACAAGTCATTCAAGTCAGTCATATCGTCGGCATCGTGGGCACGGATTGTTGTCAGTCTTAAGAAAGGTACTTATTAAATATTGTTAAATATTAAACTTTTGAGAGTTTATTTTATTTTAGAATTACTGAACATGTACAGTAATACTTTTATTTTCATTTTTTCTAATGGAAAGCCTAATTCCTTTTCAATAATTCAACATCTGTTTAGGTGGAATTTGACCTGAATGTCTCGGCAAAACGTACAAAATATTCACGTATAGTTATGTGAAATCAGTGAAATAGCGGACGATCATAATTAAGCGCGTTAATACCTTATTTGCGAGACAATTGAGGATTCCAATATTTGCTTCCTAGTTTTAATAGTGTTTAGGACTAGGACTTATAAAAATTGTTTCAGAATACTTTACGATTAAGACAGGGAGTATCCGTGCCGAAACTATTGTGCAAATAGAATTAAGTTGGCTGTGTGAGTAATGGAGTGAAATAAACCATTTTAACTAACTTCCTGTTTTTCTTTACAGAATTCGCAAATTCGACTCAAGAATATTCCTGATTTTGCTAGAATTATGAATTCTACACTCGCATTTGTGCTGGCCTTCACAGTTTTGACGGTTTTGATAACCACAACAGAGGCAATTCCATTTCCTTATCCTTACCCAGTTGCAGAGGTATATAAATATTTATACTTATAATGAAAGCGAACATGACTCGTTCTGTTACCATGAATTTAAATGCATGACTAATAATTTTTATTTTTTCAGCCGAAGTCAGTCAAATCACAAGATAAAGAATGGAAATGCGCTAAAAAGGGCGAAACTTGTGGGAAAACGGAGAAAGGTTGGGTGACATGCTGCCGAAGTTTCACGGCATGTGCCGGTGAAACTGCGACCTCCATGATTTGTGAACACTGACCAGACCGGACCCTTTAGAGAGAACTTTAAAACTACCTGTTAATTTAATAATTATGATATTTTGTAATACTACACCAAAAGCAACGAATGTGTTTTTAATAAATAGTTGAGTCATTTTGGAAATGTTTCGATATTTAAATGGTCGGGAAACTTTATTCAAACTACATTTGTGAATCAACTTCAAAATTATCCTGAGAATGTTTGAAATGTGACATCAAAACTCCTCTGTAGTAAAGGAAAACCGGATTACCGATAATAGAATTTGAATCTTAATTAGTCAAATTATTTGGCTGGATCAGGTCATCTTTGTAGTCATCAATCCTGTCAAATCCTTGCACTGCGTCACCGATTAAATCTAAAGGTCCGTATGGATGGTAACCACCCGAATTCGGGTGTAAACCACCGATTCCTTTGAGATAAACATTGTAAGATCCCAATTGCGTTGCACGCCAAACACTTTCCAATTTTTCGTGTGCCTGTAATGTAATATATCATTTCAAATTAATTCGATGACCTGTGTCTTATTTCCAACATTATTTTCAGCATTATTTTTAATACTATTTTTAAACCTTGTGTCGTGGGCCTGGCCCGGTGCTCGGTGGTGATTTAAACCTCTCTTCAGTCATATTAACGCGACCTCCTGGCCCTGGAATAAAACTTGGCAAATTGTACTGTGGGCCAGGGTTTTCTTTGTCGATTATGCTGAGTTGAATTTTTCTCCCACAACCAGAATTGTTGAACCCTGTGCCCGTAAAGTCTCTTGGGTTCCACCAAGACTTCTGTCCTTTGATTGCTTTCATGGCTGTTGAAGTGTCGTATATCGGCCCAGGGGAATCCTTTATCAAGTTTGAGAAAATTCAGAAAAATAATTCCAAAATCTCAAGGCCGGAAAATGAAGAGATACCCCATATTAATATGCGCAATACGCTTATACCCTGGAAATTATCGTCATCGCGCTTCGCGCGTAGGGTTTTCATAATGCGAACATGTTTTCTATTCGCTGGGAGAACTAATTTAGAAGTTGACACACTTGATTCTCACCCGCTCTCCCTCGAATTACGTTACATTATTTGTCGAATATTGCGGAATCTTTGCTTTCGGCCTAACGTTTTGCAAACAAGATAGTCTTATTAAAGCGCAAATGCCTTACGGGAATTCTCGGTCCAACACCATGATAGGGATAAGTACAAGCATTTCTAGGTCGAATGTTTCGCCACTCTCTGCCAGGAGGATAAGGTTCATTCAAGTCCGTAATGACGGAAAGTGTCTCTGTAGTTGCAAAAACTGAGGCTGGACGTGCCTCCGCTGAGGTTAAGAATCCCAATTTAGGATTTGGAACTGCAGCGGCATGTCTGACCAAATTATATTCCAAATCATCCGCAAAACCCCTTAATGTATATCTGCATGGGTCAGGGCGTTGAATTTCCTCGTGATAAGCCGTAGTGAAGAATCGTTCCTCAGTGGTATCGAAAGGTGCCTTTTCGGGTGGGACTGTTAGACTGTATGGATATACTGGAGGGTCAATGTCTTCTATCGTCATTGTTTTCAGAAAATGTGCTGCCGGACCAGGTCCAATCGGTGTTTCAGAAAATCCAAGTGTCTTTTTTTTCGAAACAAGTGGTATTAGTTAAGTATTCAGGTTGTAATAGTACTGAAAAAACCAAAAACCTTACGGGAACTTTAGATTTGAAAGGGGCAGACACTGCTTTCGGGCACATTTTATCAAAATCTCCTTTTGGTTTGTAGTGCATTGGACTTGGGTAGACCTGGAAATAGTTTAAGTTAGAACTTCTCCTCAACATTTTTTGAAAGACACTACTCACAGTTCTTCTCGAGCTTCGCATAATAGACTCAAATAGTCTGGGCATGCTTTCCTTATAATTAGAAGTTTCTGACAAGAAGACTCCTCCATTTTTATTGAGAGGACGACCTGTGTGAAAATCCGCGGGACCGAATCCTGGGATCTCCGGAAAGAGTAGGCGTCGAGCAGCCATATTTCCAAAATCAATGTAGTACGGTCCTGGTGATTTGCTTGTGTAAATCTTCAAATGTAGAAATATTATAATATCTATGCTCTCTATCTCTCTTTCAGGATTTGTGTAAAGATATTAATTTTTAATGTTTTACTTTCCCCACGTTGTACTTTTGACCTGGTCCTTTTGATGAGCGATTTCTCCACCATGGATACATTCGTCCGTCAGCTCCTTGTGTGAAGGATTGCATGTCCAGAGGATTAAATACACTTGGAACATTGTTGGACACGAATTTCTCATATTTAACGCGTGGCTATTGTGTATTGAGAAATGCATTACTCATTGACGCGACCAAGTTAATTATACTTTCAATTAATAAAATGCATACCCGTTTTGTATTTGCGTCTTGGTAGATTTCATTAATCTTTTTAATCCAAGGATCCGGTAGCTTATGGGTAGGCCCGGGGCCTAATGTACAGTGCCGGCCTTCAGGAAAACGGGAACCTTTCCCATTCATCCCTGGAGAACCCTTGAAAGGAATAATTAATGTAAATATAATCAAATCAATTAACTATTTCCTCAGATGGGCGTAAATTAATTGGTTTTCCGTTCGACTTTTGTGGTCTTGGATTTGGATTGCAAGAATAATTAATTTACCAGAGGCGGACCATAGCCATTTTTGATAAAATTAACTAATCCCTAATCATCACCAATAAGTCAAGTGCACTTAAACATTCTTCGTTTAATTAAATTCAAAGAAACTAATTGTTCAATGTCCTGTACTTACGACTTCGATACGGGGTCTTTGCCATGGACTGTAATGCACTGGACTTGGATTTCCATTAGGCTTGACTAGCCCACGCTCTTCGGATGTATGGAATGGAGCCACAATTTCTGAATATAAATATTGAACATCATTAAATTATAATTAATTCTAGTTATCCGTTGGTTAATTCGGAGTATTTAATTCATATTAGAAGACCTGAACATTTTACGATGCTTGGTTTAATATTATATGACGCGGCTGAAACTTCTTCTGGGCAATCCGATGGCATTGGAAGTCCATGTCTGACCGCAGTTGTGTACATGGTCATTGAACCAGGTTTTGAAAACAGCATAGCCATGATGTTATCGTATGTCTTAAGGACACTGCTCAATTAATTATTTCACTATAAAGTATTTATATCAGTTTTTTTTCATAGCCTTGACTCGAAGCCAGCCATTCTGACGAGTGGTGTTTGTGAAAAGGAAACAATTTTGTTCCCGGGTTACCGAACTGGGTTCACTATTTCTAAGAATTTCAGTTTACATTGTTACAATATTCTGGTCGTTTTATTCTCGAAATAGCATAGGCAAGTGAACAGGAACAGCATATTATTATGACCGTCATGAGTTATTTGAAACCGATTTACGCGTGTGGGGGAAAATTATGCAACTACAACTTGCACGCTTGCTCGAAGTTGCTTCTAATGGCATAATAATAATAAAGACAACTCAAATAAACTCTTAAATTCTTTTGTAATATTATACGATGACTCTTAGTAATCCAGGAATTTGCGCCGTAATTTTATTTTGTCCAGATCATGATTGTGTAATTAGGAGACGAAATCTCATTATATCATGTAACATCTCATGTATGTGTAATTGTGTAATGGTGAATCCAATAATTACAACATGAGTGCAATTATAGGTAAAACAGATTACTCGTACTGAATTGTACACGAAAGGCTGATTTTCCATCTTTGTCACGAATCATTTACAGGACACAGAGCAAACTAGTAATTGAAATTAATTTTTTATATGGATTATATGCTCACGATTATGTTTGGAATCTGCGCTGTAATCGCTGTAATAGCATTTCACTTTTGTGTAAAATATTCAACGACGTATTCCATCCAATTACTGGGACACATCCAGCCAACGTAATGTAACGTAAAGCCGGTTAGACCACCGAAACCGTAACTAAGTGTTGCCAAGGACAGTTCAAAATACAAGAATTCACAACACAAGGTTCTGGTCGATAATTCATGATCGAGGGTGCTAGAGACTACAAATTCACGCTAACGTATTCCTATTACTACATAGCCAAAAACATTTTCTAGAGCGCAGAGTAAAATATTGCATGGTAACAATGAGTGACGCGCGACAAGGTGGAAGTCGTCCACTAACAGCTCGATCAATTTCAACAGAATCGAATGGAACCGTTGACTCTTTGGTGGGTCCTAGACCTTCATCAAGACGTCGAACTGGTGAAGGAAGCGCGACACCCAGAACGGCTATGAACACAGCGGTAATAAAATTCCAGCATTATTATTCATATTAATTTCTTTTCTAATTTTCATAAATTGTATTCTAAAACACAATAAACTACAGCGCCCAGACAGTCGAAGTGGTGGTGAAGGATATTTTGGAGATCAACAGCGTCCAATGAGTAAACTTTCACGTCTTCAATCCGCTGTTCGCCCACCAACTTCGTCACAGCGCCAAGGGTCGGCCATGAGAATGTCAACTGCGCGCCCCCAGTCAGGATTTTCACAAGGGACGCTTCATGCTCAGGTTGAGAAATTATAATACATTGGTATATTACATCGGCAAGAAATGCTAAACATTTGTTATAT
>JAQGCB010000350.1:0-23916 GCA_034698835.1 Protaphorura tricampata
AGCCATTTCAATACATTATTAATATCATCAGATATGTGCTCATACTTCTTCTTACACAATACAAGTCTCGCAGCACACTTAAGAAATTTCTCAATAGGTTTAAGGTTTGACGAATTTGCCATTCCCCACACCACAGATAGATAGTTAATATGCGGAAAAATAAGTCCATTGATTAATTTAATTACATTCGTTTGGGAAAGTACTGGTCTAATAGTGGTCTAATAATATAAAAATAAGTAAAAGTAACTACAAGTCCTTAGACACTTTTTGTAATCATTGGCTGCTATTAATTTAGCAGTAGCATTTAATGGGAGTTCCGAGATTCTAAACAACAAACTAATGTATTCTTCTAGTCAGACTGAATATTTTCTGGGGTCAGCCAACACTATGTCATCGGAAACCACGAGTACAACAGTACAAGAGAATATATATTTCCATTTGTATAATTGCAAAGTACTGCAAAGATATTGGAATGTAGTGTAAAGTATTTACATTGTAGTACTTCGTGATACTGGGTAGTTTGTTATCTGAGCACAAAAGAAAACGGTTACACAAACTACAGACAGAATTTAAGCTTCCAATAAAAGTTAAACCTAACTCGTAACTAAAACCAAACAGTGATCAGTTATTCATCACTATAATAAAATCGCATGTTAATTCATCTTTATAATAGTTCATCATCCACATCATCCTCTTTTCTTTCTGGGAGAAGTCGACAAACCTCTTATAGATTATAGGTTGGAGAACTAACCTCATTGAGTGTGACGGAGGACATTAACTCTGGACTCTCATTAATTGACATTTGTTGTAAAGATTGGAAAATATCTTTGTACCTATTTAGGTTTTTGTTTCAGGGTTTTCCTCCCGTATTACCTAATTAATTCATGTTATAAAGCTCAATATTTATTGTTCGTAAAGTTCAAATCTAGCCCATGTACAACCGCAGGGATGAAACCTTTAAACAATTCTTCACTACGTCGAACTAATTATGGCAATCGTCATTCAATTGATGTAATTAGCTAAATTATTGGTATTAAGCGAGCAAGTATCAACAAATAAAACAAACGAATTCGAATAGCGTGCGGAACGAAGTGTCTCTACCTTAGCAGGGCCAAATAAATACTATCGTTTCTATTTTTGTCAGTTTCGAGTTTGTATTTATGAACTCCAAAAAGTGTTTCGTGGTCGAAGGAGTTCATGAAATTTAGCCTGACACTTATTTGTATTATTTTCTTAAAATTCGCTAACAACAATTACGATTATGACTTCAACGCGTCTTGAAATTATTTGGGTATAAAAATTGTGATATTTCCATTACAGTCCATGTAAAGAGTGTAGACATTTGACTAATTTGTATTTTATTTCCAAATTAAATTTTGTCAGTATGTATCCGAAACACCCTTCGTTTTCTCGACTAGTTCAACTGGTTCTAATCCTAAACTCTCAATTAATTTTTACAAAAATGTTGTCGGAAGAAGATGAAGAATCCAACCATCCAAATTCGGCGGAGGGAAGAATAACCGGTAAGGCTACGGGCAATGCTTATTTAATTTTTATTGAGTGCAGTTTCGTCCGCCCTCTCGGACTATTATTCCAAATGGGCATGCGATGGCGTCGGTCATGACGTCCTAAGTGTGTTGAGATTATATTTAGACTACTCTGATTAATTTTTGTCAAAACTCCAAACAGATGAAACATTTGAGAAGCTACAAAGTGCTGACAATTCCACAATTGCAAATCTGCAAGGAATCGAGAACTCCACACTACCAGAGATAATGAAGTTCGAATTACAGGAGATTGCTACGGTCCTGGAAAGAATTCCAACATGCCCACCCGGGACAGATCTCAATGCTGATAACAAGTGTCAGAAAGTGTATCAATTCAACAACCCAGAGCAGGACAACTCGAGCGAGACAAAATCAGAAGCAATCGACGAAAACAATTTCTCGTCCGAGTCAGATGAATTTAATGATTGTCACGCTTTTCACTCCGGAAGTCCAGAACTGATGTTCTTGCTTGTGATTATATACACAGTGTCATACCTGGTTCCAGTTTAAGTTTCATGAACTTAACTATAAGAAAGATTGAGTCTATAGAAGACAGTTTTTGTACTCCAGGAACATTGTACTACAATGACGTATGCTAACGTCGTGATATTGGGTGGCACTTCAGACAACAAGTTTCGACACTTTACTTTAGTTTGATGATTTAAATTTCATTATCTAGGCATTATCTTTATTAAAATGGATTAGTTCAATTCTATGAATTAACGTCAGCGACTTAAATCGGGATAAAATGTTCTGTGTTATTTAAAAATTAAGATCCAGTATTCATCAATTAATTCATGTTATAAACCTCAAACGAACGCGATGTTCAAGAGGCGCTTGCCCAACCACATCACCAACCCACTAATCTATTCTGCATTACTTAGAACAAATTAAGGTAATCGTCTTCAATTGATGTAATTAGCAAAATTCTAGTATAAGAGAGCAAGTTCCAACAAACAAAACAATGAATTCGAACAAGTACACACGTATAGAACGAAGAGCCCTACGTAAAATCATAAACACTGCCATACTTTTACTCTCAAGTTTGTTTTTATGAACTTGAAAAAGTGTTACGTGGTCGAAGGAATTCATGAGAGTGTTCGTGACATATTTCTGAATTCATTTTTAAAAAATTCACGTAAAACAATTACAATTATGACATTGAAAACTTGTTCTTCGTTAACTTAGTTTAACTCGTTTTGAAATTATCCTGATAAAAATATGTGGATTTTCTAGTACAGTGATCATGTAGAGTGTGCACCTAAATATTTGACCAGTTTGAATTTTATTTCCAAACTTACCTCTGTCAGTATGTATCCTACAAAATCTTCACCTGTTCCAAAGGTTCACCTGGTTCTAATCTTAATCCTTCAACTGATTCTTACGAAAATTTCTTGGGCAAATGAATCCAACCAAACGAATTCGTGGGAAGAAAGAATAGCCGGTAAGTCTAACGCAAAGGTAGTTTAATTATTACTGAATATATGCAGTTTTTTTGCACAATCTCGGGTCATTCCGAGTTTCTGGAACTACCGTCCGCGTCCAACAGTCGACATCGTATAGAAAGCTTGAAAAAAAGTTGAGATTGTGTCTATTTAGTATCATATTACTCTAATCAATTGAATTTGCTATTAACAGTTGAAACATTTGAGAAACTACAAAGTGCTGACAATTCTACGATTGAAAAACTTCAAGAAACCGACAACTCCACACTACCACTGATAACAAAGTTTTCGGTTGGTACGGTTCACGACGAAACTCCCCGATGTCCACCCGGGACAGATCTCAATGCTGATAACAAGTGTCAGAAAGTGTATCAATTCAACAACCCGCAGCAGGACAACTCGAACGAGACAAAATCAGAAGCAATCGACGAAAATAATTCGTCGTCAGAGGGAGATGATGAATTCAGTGATTGTCACGCTTTTCACTCCGCAAATCCGAAACTGATATTCTTCCTGGTGACAATATACACACTGACTACCTTGCGTCAGTGTAAGTATTTAGGATCATAATTATAAGTTTATAGACATAATATTGGGATTAAGACATGTGGGTACACAGTGGAGTGAATTATTTGTTTTTCGATACAAAATGAACTATTGTTTTGGTTAGTATTAACAAACGTGTATAAAAATTACAAATTCTAATACTTGACAGAATGAACGTGTATAAAATATTTTCAAAAAACATAGAATTTTGTTTTTCATGCTTTACAAAATAATGTGGCTTTATTTCATTTTTTATTTGAGATTACATACTTCATCAGTACGTGTTCAGTATTTTTTAAATAATTTTCTCGATGGCAATATACGTATCTATCCACTCGAGGTGGTTACTTATTTTCAGGCTGATCTTTCCAAAAAAAAACTAAACACATGCATTTCCACGACACAAACGAAGAAAAGCTCCCATCTGCAATCTGCATCACTTTTTATCGATGCACGATACAGTGACATTCCGTAATCCGTAGTTACATTTCAATTCATTTATAATTTTTTACACACGTTAAACAATAATAATTATTTAAACTTTAATCTAACGAACAAAATGAGGTACAGACTAAAATACCTCGTGTCTGTAATGCAAAGTCCAATACAGCATTGCAATACAGTCAAATGGCGAATTGTCAACTAATGCGTTTTTGAAATTAAATTGAGAAATTACATTTTGATTTTATTCTTAAAGGCAATGTCAGCTTAAGGTACTCATCAGAAGTAACTCTTCTAACATCGTCAGCAATTTTCAGCAAGTATATTTTTTTGAGCTAAGAAGCCTAAGATTCAACTCATTCGCTTAAATTAAGTTTGGAAAAAAACGAAGAGATAGAGAATCAAGTAGTACATAATTTTTCAAAACGAACGAACGAACGAGCGAATGAATTTAAAACAAATTCAATATTTTTTTTAAAAACTAGGTAATATTTTTTGTTTTGTAGCTTATCAAACTATCAATTAATAATATGGCGAGAGGTGTGACGTGACGGGACGTGAGGGCTACAGCAATTTTGCTAAGTTCACAAATTGTCACCTAATTATCATCATAAATGGGCTAGAATTTGAACTTCGTTGTTCTCTGTCCCAACTGCTGGACTTCCGCCAGTCGTCGTCGTTGAAGAATGATGACTACTGTTGACAACACCCATATTTGAATTATTCGCATTGTTATTCACCGCATTTTGAAGAGATTGATCCCATAAAGAATGATTTGACCCAGAGACAGTCACTATCACAGAGTTTCTCCCTATCACTTGACTCGAGTCTGTCGTTTGAACAATTCTTACTAAATTTCCATCTTTGCTCAAACCACTTTTTTCAGAATTATGACTTTGACCTCCGGTCGTCACAAGTCCACCAGATTTCTTCCCACCTACACCAACTTCTTCATATTCATTCGACTCTGGCATTTCTTTATTCTCTCCATCTGTCGTTCCATCTCTAACAGTAGGGTCATAGGTCAGGGGTGACATCATTCCTAAATCCATTCCAACGCTCACAGCTTGCATGACGGTGACGACTGCAGACGTGACTCCATTGGCTTGACCATTTGTCCCTGTCCCATGTCCAGAGACTACGGACACATTGTCACCCATTGATTGTTGAGACAAATAACTAAGGATTGAAGGGTCACGACTATGGAGTGGTGAGTCCATCATATGACTGTGATGAGGATTATGGAGATCCATTCCAGAGGGTCGACTATTTGGTGAATTATCTTGACAACTGTAACCACCAGAGCTCCGACTTCGATAGCTCGGTGGTCTTGTGAAATCAACATCATGGCGGAGTCCTCCAGGCCTAGATTTATTAACAACATGACATTAAATATCCATCATTTATAAAATCAAGATTTATGTATGTATTGATTGATCACCTTAACCCGTGGTAAGGTCGGTATGCTGGAGGTGGAGGAACCATACTCGAAGAGATAGGATTTGACAATCCGGCTGCTGCAGCTATTGTTGGATTTGACCTTTCCAACAAAAGAAGTCTTAAGCGGTACTCTTGCATTGACGCTTGGTACGACGGCGGTGGTGGTCGGTACTGAAAGTCAGGGTACATCATAGCTGTTGAGGAGAAAATAAAAATCAAGATTAATAAAATATCAAACATCATTCCAAAAATAAAATTACGACTGATCCCCGGTAGCATCTGGAGAAGACCCTCATAATTAAAACCGGGAGTCCATAATATTTAACCCGCGATGTTCTGGCTCAACCAAAGTAATTCTTACCTTAATTTTTGCATTGCTATTAAAGAAAACTCATAGATGCAATTATGACGACAGTTCATGCACACTCAAAATCAACGCAGAATTCGAAAGTTATTTTAACAAAAATATCTTTAACTTTTTTATACAGTAAAACATAATCGTATATTTTTTTTAAACCATTTAATTCTGCTCTATTTGGCTTCGGGAAAATAACTCTTGTATGTACAATAAAAAATTCCACTGCAGGAAATCCTAACAGAAAGAAACGTAACATATTTCCCTTCAATCCATGCAGGGAAAAATTTATTGAGCATTTCCGAGATTCCGGTGTATTGGTGTACATCATGGCGGCGCCCAGACAGCGACAAGCAACGAAGACCGGAAATTCTTGACAGAAAACCACAGTTTGTTGTATTTTGTGCTTACCAGCGTAAGGATGATGAGGTCTTCCGTAGGAAGGAGCCAGTCTTGGGACAAATCGACGATTTGGTTCTGCTCCACCGTCACCTCTGGAACTTCCGTTCCGAGCAAAACCAAGCATGGCACGACAAGAAGTCCCACTCTCATTCGCTGTCAGTCTCCAAGCCACGGCTGACACGGTCAACAGCACAACACCCACGCCTAAAAAAACAATCCATTAAAAAAATATTAGGTTTTTACAGAAAACTTCATCCAAATCATTAAATCCGGTCTCTCCAGCATCACTTAAAGTATTTTTGTTCTGAAATCCATACAGAAATTTAATCTTAGCCTGAGTATTACCTAAGGATCTATCCCAACCTTACCAGAGCCTACACAAAAATTGAGATGTACATTTTATAGTGAATCTTGCATACCATCCATATAGACACAACGTATTTTTTAAAGAAGAAATCGGTTGGGGATCTTGATTTCTAATAGCGTATTCTATTCCCACTGCAAAATGTCTGCGCGTCGTGATGCTTCCCTATTTTTGAATAGCAGCTCTGAATATCCCACATAAAATTCCGTAAAAATGTTTAATATCATGCTAATCATGCACTATGTCATCAGCTTCTCTCAAAGACCTTGAACTGCAAACGATGCTAAGGTCAACAATTATGAACTACCTTCTAGAAACAACATCTTGATCCGGTTAGGGTATTTAAATCAAACACCTGGTCTAATTTGTGGACTCTACTACATGATTATCGGGGTCAGTCAACGTGACGAGGACTGGTGAAGCTGCCATGACACGCAAGCATAGCCATAAGAACAGGAATCATGGTTTGTGTTTCCAAATTAGGAAAAAGACCAACATACTACGACCATACGAGTACATCACACATTACACGTGCCCTCTCAACCTGGAACAACCAGCTGTTTCCTGTTTTGTTTTTTAAATGAGTAAAGTGATGAATGAATACTGACGGAAGGTTTACTCATCTCAACATTCGGCACGCGTACTTAATTAACTTAAAACAAGTTCTCCAGGAAGGAGTAGGAGGAAGGACTCGGATCTCCCTAAAAAAATAATTTCCGGCCTGAAATTCCAAGGAATATAAAAAACATACAACACGAATGATTTAAAGAGCATAAACGTGTGCGGAACGAAAACTCCAATTTGATCCCTAAATATTAATGCTTGTAGCAAATTAAACAATAATTTTAACTGAAATGCGTACACCAATGAGAAATCTCTTTAAAATTTTAAATTGAACAAAAATTTACATTCGAATAGTGTTCAAGCGAGCGTAAAAAAAACTCTTGCTCAAATTGCAAGCTCATAGCAAACAAACTCAATGAATATCATCACGAGCTACGTAAGAACAGAAATGCAAACAAAGTCCAAAACTACAGATTTGATTTGACACTACAAGAGTGCATACAACAATGGGCTAGGCCTAGTGTTCAGGCCTGTGAGTGATTGACAACAATTGATCTGATGGTGTGTAACAATGATTCTCAGGCAGGATCAATCAATTCTACCTCTGATTTGACACACTAAGCATGTAAGATCCCACTGGTTGTAAAAGAAATCTTACTGGCCCACATTCACATTACCATAAGATCTTCTATAGCATGAAAGGATGAGGAGAGTCCGAGCAAAATGTAAATTAACTTCTTTAAGCCGTCTGACTGACTCGATGACTTTTGCCTTATTTGGCAAATGTCCAACACAACACAATGTACACACATGTCTCAGGCAAAATAATATCGATATTGGCAGAAATCTTAAGATAATCATGGTTGGGGAAGTGTGTGTGATAAAAAATCCCGGTCTTCTGCTGGAGGTTCCAAATGGAATAAGTTCTTCTGTGATCTTTTTACACAGACAATCAATCTAGATTGTCTCCAATTTGGTTAATGATTATTTTACATTCTAGACGAAAGACACCTGCGACATAATACCAGCGATATGAGTCAACAATACATGCATTGTTGTACTTAACCCAGCCATCTGATTGTGCAGTGCACACCGTAACGTAAATGTAATCGGGTGTCAGTCATGTAATAAAATGCAAGTCAAGGCAGTCGTCGTCGTCAAGTATTAAAATCTAATGATTTAAACTTGTTTAACCAGTTAACCCCAGCCGGAGCCAAAAAATCCTGTTTTACCAAAAACCAAGTAAAACAGAAACACCCATCTTTAACACATGCACGTGAAGATTTTGTTTCGTGTGGGGAAAATTACATGTACTTTTCACTGTTACCAGCCGAAGCTAAGGCAAAGGAATAATATACCCGTGCGTTGCATTGCTTGCCAACAATCACAACCAAAACAGCAATAAAGATGAAGAACAGGTTCAGTTCATAGTTTAAAAAATGGTCATAACCGCCTCTTGGCTATCTTTTAATGGAAATAAGTACAATTTAAGTGAATTTCAATTGACCTGTTCTATTTTACTTCACCGCACCTCATCCAAGCTCATCTCTATGTATCATCCTCATCCCATCAATTTTGTCAACAATGCAATGAACAATGTTTTCTCGTGATTTTTGTAAACTGGGTCAGTTGAAAACATATAAATTCAATTACAATGTTTTCTGTATCTAAATCATTCACTCGACAGGAGCTAAATCGAGTTGTCTGTATTCTATGTATAACCTACGTACGCAATACTAAAGATTACAAGCTAAAAACGAGTTACTTGTACTTCGAAATAGAAATCACAAAATATATTATGGGGTCTACAAATTTTAGATCAATATTTGTTATTATACCCCAATATAAATTGCTTTCAAAGATGTAAAACATGAACTAATTGGACACACCGTGCTATTTTGTACTTCTTTTTTTTTTAAAAAAAAAGACAGTTGTAATTTAAATTTATAGTACAAGAATGTGACTTCTGGGAGTTGACAATGGGGGTTCCGTCTGCCCACAGATTATATAAATTACCTAGCCAAAATATAAAAGCCACATCCGTGGACGGTAAATTATATAAATTGCCTTTTTACTGTTGGCTTTATCTCAAAAAAAAATACAGAGTAAAAGTGAAACTCTTCAACAAATTCAGTCAGAAAAACTTTAGTCACTCTTTTTCTTACGTGAGTATAAAATACTGTACAAACAGAGGTAGTTTTTATGTAGTCATATAGTGGCAAATAGAAAGAAATTTATGAATCTCTACACACATTTAAATGTTCAACATCCCACAGAGATTTACACTATTAGCAGCATCACAACAATAATATTCACAAATCTCTCGCTTTCATCAATGTAGTGCGTGCGTGTGTGTGTGTACTGTATGTATGCAAACACGCATTCAACAATATCTTCAAATTATGTAGTAAACAGTATTCGCATTTCTTTCCAAGATTAGAATATAAACAACCATAAAAAAGTTACGCTACAATTTCTACGAGACTTTTAGTTTTTCTCAAATGCTCATTAATTGCATAAAACGTTATCATTTGTTACGATAAGGTGGACAGTTCTTCGCTCACGTGCGAAACGCACGAGTATCAAGGTTTTCGTTCTTCTATTCCATCCTTTCTATTCCTTTAAAGACTTATTAGGAGCAATTTTTTTCTAAATGACTACGCACATTTTTTTAAACCAAAACATTAATAAATACTTTCAATATTAACCTGAGTACGTATTAAATCGTTCAGTATTACATTGTATTGGGATTTCAGGTGTGTTCAACTTTCCCTGCTAAAATTCCAAACACGCCAATATTATCATATTTTGCCAATATTTACAGATTGGCAAAAATAAGTTTAAATTCAATCGTTTTTCCATGTTACATAAGGTGGATACACTAAATCGACTAGACGACTGGTTAATCTCAACCCTTCTCATTCATGTATGTTTCGTATTTGTTTTCAAACAAAAATTCGTGCATGTAAAATGGAAGCATGAAAATGTGAGCGAGCATGCAACATGCACGCCTTATACGGGAAAGTTTCAAATTAGTTAATCAGATAGTGAGATGTAGAGCAGTAGGAGTAGCCATCGTCACTGTAGTACAGTACAGTAGTCGTATTCGTATATGTACATTATTCCTTCAATTTCAATTGTACAAAAGGTAAAGTGTGAATTGTTAATCGAAAATCTCGGGGAATGCATGTATGCATGCAATGCAATGCAATGTAATCACATTACGTCATTTCTATAGCCAGTCACAGCATAGAACATTGTAAATGTCCTACATTTCTTCAAATGTTTCCTTTTTGCATGCAGGGATCTAAAATTAAACTCACTACTCACTCTTCACAATGTAACCGACGAAAAAGACCAATTTCAGATTTACCTTGGATCAAAATCATCACAACAGTAGTTAGTAATGCGCAATATGACTGACTTCTGACTAGGAATACCGTGCAAGCAATTTAAGATTTCGGTGGTGCTCTACTTATGTATAATGGGTTTCAGCACTGCACTGTGCTAAAAAGTGCATGTCAAATCTGATAAACATTGGGCAAAAGTTTAAGCTGAACCCCTGAAACATACTCCTGTTTTTCATTGGCATAATCGATGAATCTCAGAAAAATCTCAGAAAATCGACGGAGAATGTTTGCCTAAAATAGTATAATACCCAATTTCACAAATCAACGTTACACAAAAACTCACCAATCATGAGGAGTGACAAAGTGAGGTGTTGACTTCCAGCTGATCGAGCTACTCCGAGTGCAGTCCCAGCCACAGTGCAACAAATCCCAATCACAGCAATCACAATGATGAACCATCTAAAAACATACAAACAAACTCAAATTAAAAACTTGAACGAAAAATGGCATGCTATTAACTATATTGTTTGAGTAATAATATTTGCAAATCAAAATTATTGTCTATAGCCGTCGACGCATCCCTAAAGAACTGTGATAAAAATTTTACTCACCGAATAGAGACTGCTTGAGAAGTTGACATTCCGCAACATGACTTGGGTTCCTCCTCTGATGCGTAAGGTGCACCTCTGCGAGTCCTTAGTGATCTATAAAATGAAAAATCATGATAATTTTTAGTCATTTATTTCAATTCACTATAATATACAATCTACTTCGCAATTTGCAGTGTCATATTTCAAGAATTGGCTAGGGAATTGTGTCTCTTGTCTCGACGATTTTAAACTTAAACTAGGTAATCGATTATACTCTTCATAATTTTCATTCAGAAACTGCAACGCAAGCTCAAAACAAATCATTTTCAAACAACAGTGCATGAAAACACAATAAAATGAACTTTGACCTCACTAAAACAACAACAGCTTTTTTTCATGGAGGAAAAAACCATGCATTTTCATCATCAAGTATCCTTCCGCATACAAAACCTTGTAGCATATGCTGCCGCGGTGTAATATTTAATGACTAATTATAAGTTTGGACTAGTTATCCTAATAAAGAATCCCACACATTAAACAATCCGCACACATTAAAACCAACTGATCCGCCCTCCTATTCCATCCACATCCAAGTTGTTCCTAGAAAGTCTAATGTACTGTCTAGTGTGTAGACTGTTCGAAACAAATGTCTTTTTTCTCCATCCGTAATTCCCAGCAAATAAATGAGTGAAGCGTGAGTTAGCTCAATTAGTAAAGAGAAGAAAATAGCCCAAAAACTTTCTCACGCTGTTGCCGTTCCCTAGTCTGTGCCGTATGAGTGTTCTAACAATGTTACATACAGTTAGATGAAGGGTTAGTCGCGGGGGATAGGTCAAATCAGGCAATAGGTCGTAGAACCAACAATTATTGCCAAATTGATACGATCATCTAAAAACAATGACGAAATTCTCCATAATTTTTATTTTCCCATACATACGAGGTTGAGATATTGTTAAAGAAGCAAGATTTTTTCCTCCGAGAAACCAATTTCGACATAGAAACCAGACAGCGGAGCAACTAAACTGTTCCAAAATTGTGAGATATAAACTTTCCAAGACAATCGAAGGAATCGCGAATTTGACCAAAACTTAGTATAGAAAGTTGACCTCCAAGCCTGAGACATGTGTTGAAAAGACTTGAATGAAGTTTAGGATAGAAGAGAGCACTAAAAAGCACCTGTTTCAATTCCCAGAAGAATTAAGTGATGAGATGAGCTAAGGATAGGATAGGACAGGACAGTCAGACAGACAAGACAACTGTTGCTAATTCTTTAGACAGTAGCCACGAACGACCACGACAGTAAATGCAATGCAATCCTTTGAATCCCAATTTGTGGAGAGTAGAAGAAGAAAAAGAAGTAAAAGTACATAAAAGAAGAAAATCAAATTGGGGACTAAGACTCCAGTCACTTCGTAAAAAAAAGGGAACGAGGTAACACTTTTAGTGCTCGGACGCATTTCGTTGGTCAAATGAGATTTTTGTACTTTCAGGAGAAAGAAAGTCTTCTATTTACTTTCCTATTGACACAGATTGAGTCATGGACGAATAAAGGCGAAGAAGAATTCAGCAAGTCAGTTCCTTCGACCGGATTAATTCTTTTCTTTCGTAATCCGAATTTAAGAACATCACAATTGAACCACATTGCTCGCAATTCTTGTCCAATTTGACTTTACCGAAATTCCAACCAGTACGCCGATGTTTTTTACAAATATTTCTTCATTCAACTTACACAAATTGTACCAGTTAACAAAATATTACTTTATGTTAAAGGGAAGAACTTAAAACGTCTAATTTTTATTATTATTCGTGCAAACGGAAGCGGTAAGTCACCCCCTCACATAATACAATAGTTCTTAGAAGTTGAAAAGTTTGGACGAGTACAGCATTTTATTAATTACTCGCACATTGCATAAATACGCAACCTTAGATTTGACTTGAATGCGAAGTATACATTGCAAACCACAGTTATATTTGTGGAGGAACACCGTCATAATATTAATATATGAAGGCTAAATAATTCAATCGTTTTAAATATATTTCAGTTTAAATATTTAGTTCAATAATTTACATGACTCGCACCAATAATTAAGATAGAGAAATATGATCTGGACGAAACATGATGATTTATACATTTATAATCCAACAAACGTGTATACGTAAAATGTCGTATAATTGATCCATTAAACTACGAAGGAGAAGTAGCAAATATTAAGTTTTTCCAAAACTTTAATGATTTTTTTTACCACTGTAGACATATCTTAAATTCCTCAAATTAATTAGGGAGAAAAATTAATTACATTACATGCGTTGGTCCATAAAATATAACTAAAGATTCATCCAAGATAATTTTACATCTTCCTTCTAAGAGGAAACGATTGTCCAGTTACTCTGGATTCATCAATAAGTTGATTCGAAGGTTCATGTGTAAAATATAGTCTATGAATTTGTTGGCTTACATGTCTTGAAATTGCGACATTTTAAATAAAAGTTGGTAGATTCTTCACTAAAATACCGACATTCTTTACTGTAAACCCGAAAAAGAATGGGTTTAGTTTTTAGATGCCCTAATTACAAGTCAGCTCAGTTAAAATATGAGGACAGGCCTATAGACCAACAAGAACACTAGAGAATTGCTAGCGGAATTGGAGCTGAACTCGACAACGACTAGGACTCCATGATTAATTATGTGGCAAACTGCATGCATGTCTAGGTTTTCTGCAATCCTAGGATTATTCATTACTTCCGCAAAAATTGTTACTTTACTTACAACTCCCATTCCACAAACAACCAAAACGTTGGCAGTCAGCAAATATTCAAGCTGAATTCTCCATACACTACTATGTATTACTACACAAAACCCAAAAACTTAAAATAAAGTCAAGTTCTCTCTCTTTACTCCATTTTGTGTGTCATGAAACGAAACATGAAACAAGGGTTCATTTTAATGAACGTGCGACTTACTCAACTGAGAGCTCAACGGAACTGATGTCTTACTCGCTATGCGATACTACACTGTACAGGGTGGATCAAATAAAATCCTAATGCTTCCATTTACTCAGAATTCGATTTTTCGGGAAAATACGAGGTTTCGGTTATTTTTTGATGTTTCTCTGAAGAAAGCTTCCCCCGAATACTACTAAGGTGACCTTCCCTAGGATAGATATGGAAAGTTAACATATTTTCTAGAAAATCTCAGTATGATTTTCGACCACGACTTATAACTAATGTTAATTAATTACAATTATAAATATTCGAGATCATACATTTTGTATGATCAACCCTGTACATAATAACTAAAGTAAGTGAGTATTCCCATGTGGGTGAAGTATCCTAACAACGCCAACAGGCAATAGCAATCCGTTATTAGATGTTTCTAACATTTCTACTTTCTACTACTCGCAGTTGAACTAGTATTCGGGGAAAGCAAGAGTAGTGCCTGAGAAAATAAATCAACCTCGACCTCGAGAAACTCACATTTTCCGTCGACTGACTCAAACTCAAACTCAAACCCAGCTGAGGTCCAAGTCCTAGTTCCTAAACATTCTTTCCTTATATAAAATATAATAGGTTTTCCACACAGAAAACGGACCGACCTAACGTTCTCGTAGCCTTAATCCTTTTCCGACATACATACGTTCCTTTCCTTCGTACACACACATCTAAATGCAAACTTCAACTTCAGTGAGTAGAAATTGGATGCCAGAACAAGTGGCCCAGTTTGAGAGGACGAAAAAATCAATAATTCCTACTCAACCTTCGAAAAGACGTCGTCGTCGTCGTCAGCGTTCCAGAATCCAAGACTTAAGAAAAAAAAACTTGTAACTTTTCTAGACAAGGACGCGAGTCTGAGAGTCTTATAACTTTGAGGCCAACCCAAAGGAAGGCCAGGGAATACCCGGGTTAGCATTAGCATTGCCATCGTCGATTTTTGTTTGCATGGATTTACCATAAGGAAAAATAATGTCTGTCCAAGTTGTCGTCAACTCACAAGAAAATGTCTTCAAGAGAAGAAAAAAAAAGTAGTAGAAAAACCCTCAAAAACTCAAAACCCAAATTGTGACAACAACCTTCGAAAGAAAACTCAAAACAGCTTGACTTTCCTCTGACATTGAGTGAGGTCTGCTGCTCTGCTACCAGTTAAAATAACATGAGGAGGAAAAGAACCACGTTATAAATAAAATATCTTTGGGAATTCTGGAATTTTCAAACTTTCTTTCCAAGGATTCTTGAGTAGTTGACAAACTTAATACGACGACGTCAACGCCAACTATTTGTAGGACAAGAGGCTAGGCAAAACTGGAGTGATATTTTTGCAGACGCACATCATCAATCAACGCTCTCAATAATCCAATCCACCTCATAGAGATTTGACATAAAAAATAAATAAAAATCGGGTTGAGTACCTCCTTAAAATAACCCAAGGGATGACAAGTTGATACTCAGCACTCAACTAGAGATGTTTTTACAGTAAAGTATGACTAATTTCTAAAAGTTCAGGGTTGTGAAAACATACATGTCATACTCTTTCGTAATTTTCACCAGTATATTCACGATTTTTGCACCTATATAACATTTAACTTTTGAAATTTAGTTCTCAAAGTAATCAAATGATGGAATTCGTCCGTCTGAAATTACTTTCACTTATGAGCTCAACTTTTTTTTCTGTAATTTTTGGCACTACACCCATTTCCACCCGAGGAAAATTTCATATTCCAACCGTTTTCACATAAAAATGGTCACCTTGAATTGAATGTGCTTGAAAGAAGACCCAACTCTAATTTTCTCCTTCTCTCTACTTTTCAACTTTTTTTTTGCAATTTGCATTCAGAATTTTATAAAAGTTCTTGCTAGAGCAAGCAGCGAGAGTCGAGCCCAAGAACCTATGTATCTAAACCTAACTTAATAAAAAGAGATCCAAGTTTCAAGATAAAATAAATGGATGTAATTTAACGAACCAAAAGAACACCAAGACCCCAAGTATGTGACCCGACCCAGCTATTAACCGAGTCTCTAAAAAAAATGTAATGTCTGTATGTGCGTAACCCACAAGTTCCCTCAGATCATTTTTCCTACTTCCTTTTTCTAGTACGTACGTAATCTTCCAACTCTTTTTTTTCTACTCAGCCCGTAATTTCAATTTCAGTTGTGTGTGATCTGTAGGACCGATAAGGTCCACAGAATAGAATAGAAAAGAAATGAGTGTCCTATTTTATTCCCTACCCAACCTTCCTTCATCCTTCATTTCTAAACCCTTTTGCTGCGACACTTAAATATTATTAAACCACCTTGGGGGCGGGTTCCAATGCCTCAATTGAACTTTATTCCTCAAAGAAAAAATTAAATAATACTAATACAGTATTTCGCTCTTGTACAAAGATTATTATCATGATATCTCGGCCACGCTAGTTGTGTATGTGTTAAGAAAGGATTTCTGAACAACCCAACTAATGCAATGTTATTTTCTTGGATCACTACATACAACAAGGCAATAGGTAAACCAAAGATTTGGGATTTTTTTAGTGAACGAAAGCCGGTTCCCCTCCTGTTCAAAAAACTTTACTTCGTCTTATTCTACTCACCCAAACCCAAATCCAATGCGCAATGCCTGGTAAAAGTAACATGGTCCATTCCTCTCCTCCCAAAAGGAAAAGAAAATCAAAGCAGAACAAAAATGAAATTATCCACCTGTTTCAGACAAGAAGACTCTCGTCTTGGCCCACAAAAAAAATACAGAGTGAACAGTGACGTTCACACATTCAAATTTCGAAGGAGGATTGGATATATGTAATGACTTTTTATGTAACATTCAACACATAAATTTTCATTTCAAAATTAAGTCAGCCAACATTAACCTTCAGTCAAAATTATATTCGATCGAATTAACAAATAAAATCAATTAGAATTGAACTCTCACAATTCAGACTTTGTCAGTTTAAAATTTCAAGACTCTATAATACATAGTAATAATTAATCCTCCATGAAATATATAATATGTAATAATTTTAGGACGTGTCACTACTCCCAATTCTAAACCATTTAGTGACGCCACCAACGCTACATTTTAACCAACCATAACCAAATCATTTCCACATCCCATTCATGTAATTTCAAATGTTAAAGTAAAGAAAAGAAAAAGATCTTTCCTTGCCGACACCGACGGACCAAAGAAGAAGAAAATCTATCCAGAAAAAAAACCACATCCTTCTTCTTCCAGCTTCAGCTTCTTCAAAACCTAACCTAACCATGAACTGAAGTGATCTGTATCCCAGCCCAGTTGGCCTAAAGCAATGGGAAACTACACACACAGTCCACATACAACTCTACAGGGTGGTTCATAATATTTCACCAAGTCAAAACTTACATTACTATACTACCTCAAGGGACACTATGTAATAATTTCACAGAATATATTTTTTATAGCCCAGGAAAATTTCAAAATTGAAAGCCGATTGATCTGAGACTGAGACCCAACCTAGGTTGACCGTATTGAAAAGGTCACAATGTTTCTTTCTGTCTAATATAATATACTACGAACAACAAAGTGCTGGGGTGATATCCACCCTGTACTCGTGCACAAGAAAATAAGAGGTGTGGAGAAAAAAGTGGTTGGTACTTTTTTAAAAAAGGCCTTCAGAGGCTCAGCTGGTTCGTTCGGTTCATGAATCATGATGAAGATCAAGGGAAGGCAAAGAAGAAGAAGAAGAAGAATGAAAAATGCCTTGAAGCGACTACCTTCTTTCTTACCTTACCTTAACACTATTCTCAAGCAAAAACTCACTAAAAATATTTATGAACGAGCAAAGAGGCGGATGGAGAAGGAAGCGAAGCATAATAAAATATTACAATAATCCATCTCATCGCTTTTGGCTCTACAACGCAACCCAATCCCTCTCTGGACTCTTTTCTTTGCTTACTTCTTACGTCATGTCAGATGTACCAGACTGGGTTTTTGGGACCACAGTTGTGACTCTGACGAAGTGGCTCAGCTGATGAATTGTAAATTTTGATATTCAAGAAATATTTTAGTCAAAAATTCTTGGCCGTTCAAATAAAATATACAAATGTAGCTCACTGACTATTCTATCTGTAGTTCGCATTGGCTTTCCGGTTTAGTCCCACTTAAATGGATTAAAACAGAAGTCATTTTTCTAGAAAGTCCGACGTTCTCAATATTTTGAATGTTCGGTGAATAAAAAATGTAATATATTAGTTTCCACATGAGATTTGGTTTTCATTTTTTGGTGCATATCATTTCGAGTCCTATGTAGAAGACGTCATTCATGGGCAACTTTTCAAAATAAATTCACAGCCAAAAAAAGAAATAAATAATTTAACTCATTCCCCACCGTCCATTCCGTACGTAGTTGAATAAACAAAACACATGAAGTACGTTAAGTCCTTCGTATGTCTACCCATCAAATAAATCCTTTTGAATTCTAAATTACTTCGTTTTGTTTGTTACTCACTCTACGTACTACTCCACTCCAAATTCCGAATTCAAAATTCATTCCTAATTCAACGTGACTCCAATTCATAAACCCACTACCACTTGTACTACTTTAATTCCCTTTAGATCCGGCCTCGGATCACTCGAGTGTACGTACAGTAGTATTCTGTTTTCGGTTACATGAATACAAAACCCATCCGAGCCGAAAAAATACATCGTCAAGGTTGTTGGGTATCGCTTTCGCAATTCGTACAATATTTTACAACTTGTACAAGTAAAAAGCGTGCACAACATTCATTTCGTGGGACTTGACTAACAAGGACACCACTTTTTGTGTAAAACACTTGAATAAGGTTAAACTGTTTTGTACTTTTACTACAGTACATTATAATTTTACATGAAAAGTCCATTCCTTGTAAGAACCGAAAATGTCAAAACACTACAAGCTCTTGCAAAAACGGTCATGGCCAAACCACTCGGCACTCGTGGACGTAATACAAAATACTTTACCTACAAACTCTATCCATTCTCAGGGTCGTGTTTCCAAATTGGGAAATGTAAAATCCTCGGTTACATTACATCCACGTTCTTGTCTAATGACTAGGATTTTCTGGAACTGTCGTCGTCCTCTCTAAATCCTCAACTCAGGACCAAAATAATTGAGAAGATTCAGAGAAAGTCATTTCAGTCCAATTTGTCTCTCAAGAGAAATTGTTTACATTATCCTAAAGACTGTGGCCAAAACTGTCAGTGTCAGTCAGCCCGGTCCAAACAGACTACTAATACACATAGTATTTATTTTGTAAACACAACTGACAAATGGTGACAATGTTTGTTAGTTAGGTAATCCAACGTGGATTGAGGTCAGAATATCTCGTTTGAACGAAAATAGGAGATAAATTCGCAATTTATTCTTGCATATCCAACACAATTGAATTTCTTTGTTGTTTAAAGTGACAAAGTTTTGTTACTCCTTCACACTTGCACTAACTGAACTGGCACAGGCACAGAATAGATTCTAAATTACTGATTGCCATGCCGGCTTGACGCCGGGTTCGTCTGCTAGGCTTCATTAGTGATTTGAATGAGTCAAATAGACCTTCATTAACGTTCGGCTCATTAACACTTCATTTCATCGATATTCTATTGCAAAATCTCCAGAGTTTATGGATTTGAATTAGTTTCCAATTAAGTGACAAGGACAAAATTTTACAAGGGTCATTCACACACACACACATAAATTTTCCGTTTGATTATTTTAGTTGCAGCAGTAATTAAAATTTTTGAGTACAAGACGAGTACAAGCGTCATCTATTTCTATCACATTTGATATTATTAACAAACACAATAAATATCTCCGTCCTCAAAATATCCAATTAACTTGGCATTTTTTACTTTCTGTTTTCAGGCTGAATTTCACATTTCACTCCACTCTCATAATCTCTGCGGTTAGACCCTACCTACCACGACAACTTAAATAAAAAGACTGATTTGTAGACCCACAAAGTAATCGAATCGAAATCGAACGAATCAACCGAATAGCATAGCCGCACATCCCATCACTTAAGGAGAAGAACCCTATTTATCAAACATGCATGTTCACCTTACTGTTACTATTACTTATACTACACATGTTAACATATCACCGATCTATGTCATGGCCAAATCGAGCGCTTTTTTCTTCGAGCGTCATCCTTAACAAAAATCAATCGAGTAAAATTTGCTACCCTTTTAGTGCAAAAATATCTATACCAGACTACTATTAAAGTAACGGGAAGAAGTAAGGTAATGCAATGTCGTGCCATCACATATGTACCAATACAGGGTGGTGCATAATTCGGAAGATTAGTGCCACATTTATTCCGTATTCGTTTGGGTAATCGGTTAAATCATTGTGCACCACCCTGCCCATCCGAAGAAAACCTTGTTCTGCATCTGCAAAACTGAACTGCATTGCAATCAATATCGGCCTCGTCAAGCTTGTCTAGCTTTTACAGAGTTTTTCCCAGGATGCCAAAAGGAATTGCGAATTGAATTGAATACCCATCAAAGCATCAAACCGCAAAAGACTAAACGAATCGTTTAAGGAAAGAATAGAAACGAATCAATCTGTGGAAGTACGTACATACACAAAAAAAAAGTTCACAACATATACAATACATACAACTCAAGTAGTATAAAATATAAAATTAGACGTTCTTTCGCAGTGAATTCATTCATTCGTAGTGATCCTCGCCATTTTCTCCCATGACTATGACTGCATTGTTAAAATAACACAGTCACTGTCTTATAGAAAGTGAAACTCCAGAATTGCGTGTTACGGTAAGTCCAAGGGTGTTGACAAGGGACCTCATCTTGATTGTAAAACTGTTCTGCTATGCATGTTTACCAATTGCGTAGTGTTCATTTGAAATCAGGATCCACCTATGACCATCATAATTATATTCAACGGGGTATCCAATAAAAATATCGGTCGTTGAAGTGATTATGAATTCCAATTTTATAGTAATAGAACTGAATTAGAGAAAGAATAAACTCAAGAACGCTATAACCCCCAAAAAAACATAAATTCTTGCGTAGAATACCGACTGTTAGTAATACAATGTCAAACCTAGTACAGTAAATTTCAGCAGATACAAAAATTCTATCTTTCGAAACAGACCTAACCCACACAGATTGTGTTCCCTTGTGAGCTGACTCTTGATGCCTGATTTCAAATTCAAATCCATTTCAAGTTGAATTTTGGATACGTTCCAATCCAATCTATCCTATCGAGACAAGCAGTCGTCCAAAAGCCCAAACCTAGAGAAGAGAGGAAATTCTCAAGAGAGAAACTCTAAACTCCTTTCCAAAAGCATGCACTTTATTAGGATTATCATCCCTTGGAATCTACAATCTACAACTAATTTTAGCTTGGGATATTTTATAAGAGAGATTCCCATTCAGCTTCACTCATCCGCATCCATGAACTGTGAGTGAGTACGAATCAAAACCACCCACAGAAACCGCAACACAGTGGAAGTGTCTGTCCCCGTACAACACCGGAGGCGTTTCGATCCGAAAATCCGAATCTCCAAAAAATCTTTGAACCATTTCTCGGTTTCTACCATGTTTGCCTGAGGGAAGACAGTTGCGTTCTACCGAAACGAAACCCAAGTCGTAATCAGTACTATATATAGAGGGTGGTTCAAAACCACTGACCTCACATGGAACAGTGAGGGTTTTCCAAAAAAAATGGATTGGGATAAAAAACTTAGAACCACCCTATACTACACTTTCTACGATACGAATCTGTGAGTGCTCGAGCGTGGAAATCTTCCAGGGAGAAATAAAATACTAGAACAAACCAAACACAGAAATCAATGCGTTTGGTCCTTTCCTTTTGCTCATGAAATGAAATAGAACAGAACAAAAGGGCTTAATCGTGGTTCCTTCGTATCTCTGTGGACCAATTTAGACAAGGTATAGATAATTGACAGTATCACTCGAGTAACTTCACTTCAGTCAGTTTGCCCGACCACGACCACCCAAGGCTGTATCTGTGTGATTCACCTCTACCAAGAACCAAGACCATACGACAGGACAAAGACAGGACGAAACATTAACCATTAACCAATGACAGCTCGGAATTCCTGAGCTAAACTCAACCAATTCACAGAAATCTTCAGTTTTAATATTAACTTATCCCATTGTACATAACCCCGATTCTTAATTCAAAACTAAAATCATTTGTAGTGAGTCTGACTAAAAAACACATATTTTTCGTAATACTTAATGGCGAATATCCAAATTCCTAACAGAATAATTCTGCCCACCGCACTGTCATGCCAAGCGGATATGTCCATGCCAGTATTCAAGCATCACTCAAACTTCTCACACATGAATCCTTATGGCGAACAAAGCACGGATGCGCCCAGCCGGTGAACTTTAACCCTTCGTTTTTATCCTGAGAATTCTTGTAAGGTGCTGGAATGCTATCGAAGGAGGGGTCCAGCCCAAAAAGTTAAAATCTCTACCGTCTGCGTCCATGTCCATGTCCAAAACCAAACCCTCCCTAATTAAGACAAAATGTTTCACAAGTAATCCCATTCTGCCTTACATTCTAACATCGCACCAACATACAGCAGCCCAAATTTTTAAACATGGTTCTTCTAAAGTGTGTAGGTAACATAAACCCATTTAAAAACTCTGGTTCAGAAAAAGGGTCTTCGCTCTTTCCCTTCCCCTACTATTAAATCCATCAAAATCTGAATTCACCCTCCTTCGGTCTCTCCCTTTTCTCCAAAACTTTACTTTACTCTCTTTTATGAAGCATTTAAATACACAGATGCAGGAGGCAGGAAGAATTCAAAGTGCTGTATTACCTTACCAGACTACAATTTACAAAATACACAAGGGATAGTTCTGAAATGTCAAGTTAGCATTGCTCTAAAGTATTTTAAGCTAAAATTCTCTCATGCCCAAAGATATCAAGACACGGCGGAATATCATTTCGATTTTTTAAGGGAATGTATTAGTTTCAAGGTTTGTCCATGGAAAGTATCCCTAGTAGTGGGAAAGAACTTCAACGGCGGAAACCCCACCATGCATTTAATGAGGAAAAAGATTTTGCAACTACTTCATATATTTGAGGAATTTTCCAAATATTCATATCAGTGAGTGGCACCTACTTAACACTACATGATTTCGTTTGCGAAAAGTTCAAGAAACTCGAACTTCAGACGTTCAGATACAGAGTTGTATTTCTTGAAAAAAGTTAATACGGGTATCCTTAGCCGTCAGCCGTTAGAGCTTCATGTAAAAATAGTCCCTTGTCGGGCACAAGGAAAGATCCCCTCACGTCAATTCTCCTCAATTCCTTCGTCTCGCGTCTCGTCGTGTAGCAAATTATATTAGGATGTGCACACACAAACTACATAGACAGACAAACCATAAACGCCTGGAGAGAAGAAGACTTGGGATAATCCAACCTTCACTCGATCACTTCAGGGGGAACGAAGAATATAAAAGAAGAAGAGTTTCGTGGAGCAGAAATTCAGGGTCTTGTTGTGTGAATGTGATGTGATGTGATCTCGTGTATGGCACACTATCACATAACATCCATAACATAAAAAGAAGGGGAGATTTTCAATTCTCACTTCCCTTCAAGACTGTCTGTCAGTCTCCCTCCATTCGATTCCCTGTCTACCAACAATCTTATCCTAATACTAAAGATTTTCAAAACCGAAAACCAATGAAGTGACACACCCGAGCTGACGAAATGCACTCTTCCCAAAACTTTTGGCACTTTTACTTGACGTTTCAAAAAGTTTGCATGAAGCCTTAGGGCTTTCTAATTTCAATATCATACTACTTTTAATTTGATTGAAGCATCTAACGGGTTGATCGAAAATAACGCTCAACTAGAAAATCGGAACCAAATAAT
>JAQGCB010000351.1:0-23900 GCA_034698835.1 Protaphorura tricampata
TCGTTTCGGTTTTCCTTACTTTTGGTTCCGGTGCTAACTTTACCATTTTTCGGTTCCGGTGCTAACTTTATTCACATATCCAATGCATTTTACTATACATTTGCGATTCCAATTTGTACCGCAGGCAGAAATTCACTGCAGATTCTTCGTCGCACAAAATTCAACCTTCGGGTTATTATTAGGAGACTTTTTTTTTTAAACCAAACTCTTTGATTTTAGGTCCAGTCTCAAAGTACAAAAGTTTTGAAATAATTAGTACAGACAGTTTCAAAAAGTATCATTTTCATTTTCTTTCACTTTGCGGTGTACCTGTGTACGGGGCCATGCGGTTAGACCGTGCGTGTTGTATTAATTTATTTTTGAGTGATTGATTAGACGAAGACGAAAGGAGAACTCAACTCGAGGTTACTAATTAATATTCATTGATTCATTCTTCACAAATTATCTGCATTATTCATGTAATTTATATGGTGTTTGTGTATAACTTTTCAATTATAGACACAGAACCTAACTAGAAACAGCACCACTGGCTGGTAAGTCCATGCTAAATTACGACGGGATAAGAACGTGAGAACTAAACCACGATTTAATCTTGTGGGTTGTGAAGTTGTGATACTTGTTATCTGAATTCTGAAAGCATTGCGTTTTATGAAGGAATTTCGGTGATCATTTCTTTTCATTTTATCTGAAGTCGGAAGTCACATTCATATACCAATACCAATTATAATTAACCGATATTCACTAATAAGTTCGCACGAATTAATTAACGTATTGTAATCTCAGGTCTATGCTGGTGAGGGAGTGAAAAGGAAATCGAGAATGTCCAGTAGTGCAATTGAAGTAAAAGTGTACAATTGCAATTGAGGTGAAGGAGAAATGAGAGAGAAAGTGATGAGTCCTAAAAGTGGAGGGGTTAGCCGGGCAGTTGATTATAAACACTTTGTTTATGGGGGAGCGGCATCTTGTATTGCTGAAGGAGGTACAATCATAATTTTATTTTGTTTTTGGGAAAATATTTGAGTTCATTCTACCTCTACTAATTCTTCCTATTTAATACATACATATAGGCGTAGGAAGTTGTGTTTTAACTCTTTTAACTATTATTTTGTGAATTCAGGAACCTTTCCTCTGGATACGACGAAAACTCGACTACAAGTTCAAGGACAACAGGCTAAACATTTGATCTCGGGTGGAATTTCTCCCGTACGTTCACCGTATAAAGGGATGATAGATGCACTTTTTCGTATTAGTAGAGAAGAGGGAGTTACGGCACTGTATAGAGGGTTTGTGACTTATCTTCCATTTATGTCTGAGTCTGAGTCAGTTTCAATGTGACAACCTTGAATTTATTATTTTGATTTGTTTCCCACAGAATCAGTCCAGCTTTATTACGTCAGTCAATTTACGGAACGTTGAAGTTTGGCGTTTACTATTCCTTGAAAAAAATGTTCGAGGAGGAAAGTGTGGCTTCAAATATTTTCTGTGCAATTATTGCTGGTACTTTCATAATGCAACATTTTTAATACCAGCTAACTTGGTTTTAGTTAATGTCTTGCTCTAAATGGTAACTTTTGGTTAACTTTTGTAAAGGAATGGCAAGTAGTGCAATTGCAAATCCCACAGACGTATTGAAGGTTCGAATGCAAGTTTCTTCTACGGCCGGGACAAGTTCACTATTTGCCTCTTTTCATAAGATATACTTACTGGAAGGTGTTGCCGGACTTTGGAGGGTACAGCAATATGAATTATTTATAATTTTGTTAATTGATGTGTGTATTTGTCTGCTCTTATCAACTCTTCTGTTCTGGATACTTTTTGTAGGGCGTTGGACCAACCTCTCAAAGGGCAGGAGTCATTGCGGCTGTTGAACTTCCTGTTTACGACGGTTGCAAAAAATATTTTATAGAAAAAGGAATCTTAGCCGACGCAGTGCCAAATCACATGATGTAAGCAAAAAACGTATTCTCTTATATGGGGGTATTCTCTTATATCTAGAAAACTAATTCACTATTGAATTATTATTGAACTATTTTAATCTTTAACAGATCCAGTTTTGTGGCAAGCTTAGCAGCGGTAATTGCTTCGACCCCTGTCGATGTTATTCGAGTGAGTTTTAGTTTAGGCATTTCTGACCTCCAGTGTTTTCTATTTTGAAGTAGCTAAATTCTATGCATTTCATTTATTATACACAGACAAGACTGATGAGTCAAAAGTTACATCGCGGAGAATCAAATCCGGTGAAACCAGGGAAAACTTATCGTGGAAGTTGGGATTGTTTTGTTGTTACTTTTAGGTAATACAGTGGTTGTGTAACAAATTAATAATAATTATTCAATCCTGATGCATAAACTTTAACCACTCTAACGACTTTAACCGAACAAAAACAGGTTTCATTTCAGATGACATATTAATGTCTTCCTTTCCTTTGATTTTCAGACATGAGGGATTTCGAGCTCTGTATAAAGGATTTATTCCCGCATGGCTTCGCATGGGCCCATGGAATATAATATTTTTCACGTCCTACGAGCAACTTTTAAGACTTTACTGACGGAAAGAGAACCTTAGATTCACAAAACACGGTATTTTCTTGCAGAGTCAAGTGCTTTAACTAAGTGATTGACAAGTGGCGTCGTTGGATTTCGACGCTCGTCTTTGGGTCGGGCGTAAGCCTAATAGACCCATTCGCATAATTCATTTTCACTCTAGTCTAGTATTATTTATCCCGAAACCTAGCCAGTATACAACGTTGTTACATTAATTACAATATTCCAAACCATCATCTTGCGATAAATTATACTTTAAAGAGGATTCACTAATGAAAGTGTATTACCCGGTATTAGATAGAGATAGAGTAAGCTGAAACAAGTCTAAAAAATTACATCATTTGGTGTTAACGTTTGGAATTGAAGCTCTAAAGGAATTCATAAAACACGGATTTCCGAGGTGCTTGGATATCTCAATTAACATAGGTATTTATCGCAAATGATAAATTAAACGCATGCCGTGTAGTAGTTTTCGGTCAAACCAAGCTTTTGTTTGGGATGTCTCACATTATTGTTTTGCGTTCATAATTATCATTGTTCATTCACACATTGAATGTTTTTCTATTAAATTAGATCTCAATTTTGTTCCCTGTTGTATTTCTCGTCTCAAAGCGCTGTTGCGTTAAACCGTTTATAGTTTAGCTTTTCTCATAAAGATAAATAGTAGTTTAGCTCGACGTGGTAAATTAATTTACGGAAAATTGTGACTTATGTGGTTACCCTACCCTATAATACCTTACACGAATTACGATTGTTAATTGTTATGCATTGCATGTTGCACATTTGAACTGTGCCATCATACTATACTCATATCGTGTCTCGTGTGCATTTTGTTAACATGAAGTATTATAATTTAAAATATAATTACATCATTCTGTATTTACTGATTTAGTCGACGAATAAATATTGTCTTGGATAATACAACTATGATTTTCCATTTTTTAGTTTCTTATAGGAAAAAGCAAAGACGGTTTTGGTTAACCAATTAATTTCATAAAATACTAAAATGAATCTGCGAGTCAATGTTTTAATGAGTCCTTCTTTAATTTTTCACTTGAAAACATTTGACCAAGAGAATTAACTCGAAATTCATAATACGAATACTACAGTTCTCTTCCCCTTTGTTTTGAAAATGTTCCCTGTTTAAATTAAATGTAAGGAATTCTATAATGAGAGAAAACTGTTCAAAATTCACATAATTTCGAAAATAATTTCGGGGGAAGCTGAGTCGACATAATATTTCAATTCTATGGGTAACTTGAGCGGCAATCCTCCGAGAATTTGAATTCATGAGTTTTTAAAATTTTCTAAAGTGACAAATTCAATTAAAATTTTGAATCTTTTAACGTTTGACTTTAATTTGGAGTGATTTTTCTGGTAAAATTTGAACAAAATGAGTGACAATAAATCTGATGGATTGAACGAGGAGTCGACGGATGAGAATGGAGAAGGAAGAAAATTGTCAGAATGGACGATTGAAATGCAAGAGAGATTGCTCCAATTTATTCAACAAACCCCTTGTCTCTACAATCGAGAGTCACCTGCTTTTCGGGACAAAATTATCAAACAGGATGCTTGGAATCTCATTGGAAAAAATCTTAATATCACTGGTGAGTATTTTTTTTGCATTATTTTGATTTTACGAAATTGAATTTTTAAAGTGCAAAAATACATTTAGTCAAAATTTTCGTTCTTCATATATTTCACTTCTACTCGATTTTTAGGTGACGAAGCATCCAAGCACTTCACATTTCTCCGTGAGAAATTTGGACGGTACCTGAGAGCGAGAAGGACTGGAAAAATGGGCAAGAGTTTCACAGGAGAGAATTTTCCAATAGCATCCCGCATGGAGTTTCTAAAAAATCACATTGTTCAGAGAAGAAGACGCCAGTGAGTTCTTGAAATACAATTACAATTTCCGTATTTCGTAGAGTTATGCGTTAGTCTATTCGTAATTCGTGTGTGGCGTGGAATGGAAGGACGATAACATTGTGATTATTTTGTTCAATAAACGGACGCAGTTAACAATTACCGTCTGAGATTTACTGAGAGTCAGACTGAGAATTCCATAATACTAATTCAATCAATTGAATGGGCTTTATTTTATTCTATTTTACAGTGCAGAATCAGACGAATTCGAGCAAATTTTAGGAAGTGAACAGAGTTATGAGGACAACTTTTCCTTCAACGGAGCAGAGACTGACCTAATGGTATCTGCTACTGAAGCGAGTGGGACAGAGTCATCGCAAGATAACAAACGTAAATCTGATTCAATGGACAATGAGAGTAGTGGTGATGAATTAGACGAAGTCAACTCTGAAGTACAGATTGTTGAGTCAAGGTCTTTGCGACCGACTCAGAAGGATCAGGTGTGTTTTAAAGCGAATATTAAAATATATATTTTACTTAAGCCTGGATTTTAATCGTTGTTATTTCTGATTTCTGCTTAGAAAATTAAAAGTTCCAAATCCTCAGCAAGAAGTAAACTATCTAAACTGGAGAGTGAGTCAGTATTGAGCGATAAGCTTCGTGAAGTTTTGGAACGCGGTACGGCTGGGCATGAAAATAGTCCAAATTATTTATTTGGAATGTACGTAACAAGCAAACTGGACAAGATGTCTCCACAAGACGCGTCCATGTGCACTTTTCGTATTCATGAAATTCTATTTCAGACCGAGGTCGGAAAGTTTAATAATCCTCAAACCCATACAACAAATTCAAACTATACTACCAGTCCTCCAAATAGTGCGTACAAGTAATCAGTAATAGATTTATCTTAGTTTTCATAGTCCTACATTATTTTTATTTGTCGAATTGTACATTTCGTTTATGAATATCAATAGTGTAGTGCAAAGCCATTGTCATGCTCTATATTTTCTAAGGTCATATCCCGTTTATCTTGTTCATTTTGATAGAAAGTTAAGTAAAGTAAAATACTTTTGTAAATGTAATTACAAATTACTTCTTTATACTTCCGTTTTTATCCGAGATCCACTTTGTAACTTTATAAATATATTTACGTCTTCTCTTAAGCCATATTAGTAGAATCAACTATTTAAATATCCATTCGTTTCATTTGTACAATGACTTACAAGCTATTTCAGTTTTAGTGCAATATTATTGAATGTATTTTTTTCTTGTTTCAACCATTATTGTGGGAAGAAATCGAAAATGAAAAATAAACTACGTATGTAACAACACTAAACACTTACACGACAGAGTAATCATCTCATTGTCTCATGCTACATTTTGTAATCTTCTATTCTTTCGGTTTTTAATGAAATTCCAGTGAAAATGTATTATTTTTAACCATGGTTAAAAATAATAGTAAACTAAGTCCGAGTGACAAACCACGTCTCACGAGGGCCTGTAGAAAAATGATTGACATTCGCGTTTTAGTATATACGCTAATACGGTCGGGTCGCCAGAAAGGTCAAATATCACAGGAAGGAGGTCATTTGACCAATAATGCAAATGCAATGCTTTTTTCGTTTTCACTCCTTCGCCAATTTTGTGTCTCACATTTCCCTGTGTCTCCGTCCACTGCGGAGTAGTCTGGGTAATTTTCCAGCGGAACTTACGCGAGAGAGGGTGGAAATCAGATGCTGTGTGCTACGCTGCATTTGAAGGAAATAATTGGAACGGAAAAATCGCCCAAATTTTTGTGCTAGTTTTACGCATCGCAAGGCTTCGCCAATATTATTGCAATTCATTTTGTTCTAGAAGCGCGGATTGTGAGTTTTTTCCGATTTGTGTTTTTGTCGTATAACAGAGAACAGACTGGATTGGATTTGCACTGTCATCGTTAATTAAATTGTGAAAACTAATTATCAAGTCATCAACAATATTGTGCGGTCCAACGGTGCGGTCGTCGGTCCCTCTTCGTTTTTCATTTGGATAGTGGTGAGTCGGCAGTATCTCTCAAAATTCGGCATATGTGTCAGTCATGTCATGTAATCGTAATTTTATTTTATGAAGGTCGTAAAACTGCATTGTCATTGTTGGGAAGTCTCAGGAGTCAGGAGTTCATGAATGATGAGCGGATGAGCCAGCAGTCTTTCTCTAAACTTCAGTCGTTATTCAGCGAACGGGATTAATTGACTACAACGACAACTATTACTGACGAAAAAATTGTGTTGTTTTGCTCGGGTGGGTAACAAACAATCTGTATTTATTTGTTGTGAAAAAAATTCTAACCTAGAAAAAAAATTAAACAACATTTTGTACAGGATATCAAAATCGGTCAAAATTCAAAATGTACATTTATATTTATTAGGTGATGATAAACTAATAAGGCCCGACACTGACACATGGGCAAAGGGACATCCCGTTTTTACCCTTGTACACAAATATTTGTAATTCGTACATATTTTAGTACGAGTGAGCTGTGAGCACATTGCATATTATTATGTAACCCGTGATAGTTTTGCTGCGATTGTTTTCGCTTAGTACATTTTATGTTTTCCCACATTACATTACATTAATCGGAGAAACTAAGTTAGTTTTTAAGTTAATTAGGAGTCGAAATTAGAAACACCATAAATATAATCGCAAATCTATCGATGTGTGTATTAATACTGTGTTGCGTGGGTTATAGAAGAGTTGATGACTTTTATGGAGGTCAGTATAGGTGAAGTCTAGAGTATAAACCCAGAGTTTGGGTTTTTGATTTGACTGTAATAAATTATAATCCAAATTCGAACCTGAATCGTCTTTTTTTTATAATTGCATTGTTAATTTTTTTAAACTTTGGCTTACTTTAGTACAGAATCCAAGATTGGCGTAGATTCAAGAATCAAGAAAGTAGAACGTGATGGATTCAGTATCTGTAGAGCCAATGGAGATTGATGATGATCCAACATCAGACAATCCAGGCGTGGAAGAAGATCCCGACGAACATCAGAAACCAAATCGCTCACTAGAGCTTCTCCCATACTTTGAAGGGTTGAAAGAAGAAAATGAGCAATATCTGGACAAAATCTTGACCAATTTAGCTAAAGTTGTACTTTGTGATGATGTCCAGCTTGGATTGACATTGTATACGAAGTCGTTAAGAGCGTAAGGCCCTGAATTCAATCATTAAAATTCACCCCATCTTTTGTAGGACTTGATTTAATTATCCAGATATCAGATGTTGATGTTTTAGAAGAATGAAAGATTATTTTAATTCAATGCCAATGCCAATGCGTTTGCATTGCAATTTGTAATCAAATTTGTGTGTTAGTTTTTTCCCACTGTGTCACAACTCTTCTATAAATTCCAGGTATATACATCTGTACGGATGGAAGTTCAGCAAGGAACAACATGTGAAGCTTATTCGTTTTTACTTCGAGCTTCTAACGATGCAAACATGTCCGTTATACCTTGTTGTCGAACTAACTGATGTACTGAAAGCTTTGTTGAGGTACATTTATTCGTTCTTTTGATATATCTACATCCGAATCGACAATGTGGAAAACATAACCACTAGATTAAAATATGAGAACGTGAAGTGGAGTTAATTCTCTTCGTCGTCGTCATATATATTGTGCAACTAATGAAACACTGAATTCAATACTTATTGCTATTTCAGGAAGCCCCAACTTCTGACACGCGAAGATTTGAGTTTACCTTGGCGTCCGTTGTACGAAACCTTAGACCGATGTGTCTACCACCGAAAGTGCACTCTTTCCGTATCGGCATCTGCGTGAGTTTGAGTAAATCAGTAAATACTTTGTAGGGAAAAATGCTAATGCTGTTTCCGTATTTTTCCTATTCAGGAAAGTTGAGAGTTCACTCAAAGAATTGATTCTTCATTGCAATATGTAAGTATGAGAGCATGACTTAATTTACTATACTGGAATGCGTTTTTTAACTTTAAACACTTAATTTTATACAGGTATTTTGAACCGAATACTTTGGAGGAAGTTGTTGAGACTTTTAAACCACTTTTATGCCCATCTTCTCCTAAAATGATTCACGGTTTGGAAATGCTCAAGGCATTTCTGCCATATTCGGATCCAGCTGCTGAAGCTGAATTGAACAATTTTATCAAATTATTATTGGACTTTGGAAACAGCTGGAATAATCATCCCAGCTGGGAATGGGTGAGTACAACTTTATATTTACTACTTCTTCAATAGCTAATTTGCGTAAAGCACAATCGTGAGGATTTTATCGATTTCATCGTAGGAAGTAGCAGTTAATTCGAGTTAAATTGATCTGTAATTCAAATATTATTTTACTCATTTTTTGTACAGACTTTGATGGCAATTTTCGGACGATCTGCTTGGAGAATGCCTAACGGAAGCTTCGATTGGGATCCACATTTACCTCTCATCTACTCACGTCTTCTTAAAAGTTTACATCTTCCTGTACATTTTAAGGGTGAGAAGAATGCTCCAGTCGAACCGCATTCGAAATTATTCGACGCTTCGTCAGCTGCACGATGGATTATTTCTACCTTGGTGAGTATTTCTGCGTTGACTTGCACTACCTGTACTTTTTTATATGTTGGAAATATTTTTAACACTTTCTGTATTACTCATTTATAGGGAAATAGGCCAAATGCAATTAAAAATTTGAAGAATTTCATTGAAACGGTGGAAACTTACTACAATCCATTGAATCTTGGGCGATGGTCAGGCCCGCTTGCATCTCTCCTGAACGAACTAGTTAATGGCTTCAACTTGCGATTGAAGAAGTAAGTAATTGAATTTCCTTTCGAGTGTCTATCTCTTGTGACTTTGAGATTAATTGAATCAATGTTTCAGGGAAAGGTATTTGGACAGCAAGAAACAATGGTGGACTATTATACCAGAAGACAGAAAATTAACCGAAGAGGACATTGATGAATTCGTAAAAATGACATCAGAATTGGTCTTGGATTTTTATTTGGACCTCAACAGTGCGGGTTTTACCCTCAAGAATTTGTCCATCATTCGTCCACAATTAATTGTACCAGCGGTTATGGAGAAGTAATATCGATTCACTTACGATTCTTAAGATAATTTGTGGCTTGATTATTTAATTTTATTAATGAAATAGGTACGAGAGCCTGGTCGAGACCGTGACCGAACCAAGGAAATATTTAATTGTCATGCGTTGGGTGATGGTGGTTCTGCTACCCATGGTGAACTGCAGAAAGGATACTGATGGTTACGATGGGCGAAAGTTGGTGATTCCATTCGCAATGTCGCTGCTGCCAGCCATTGATCCAAACGACATGATGAAAACACTTTCTGCGTTGGGTGTTGTACACATCATCTTCAACCTGATTCCTTTTGTGGACTGTTCTTCTCTTAGTGATGACATTGAGGACGAGGTACGAATTGATTCTGTAGATATTGGCCTGGTTTATTTATTGGAATTATTGATTCTTGATCTTTCCCATTCAGTACTTGATTTAATTTTAGGATGAACGCGAGGCTTGTGTCCAAACTGGATGCTTGGAAGACTTCATTATGCAATTCTTGGATCGTATATTGTCTTTAATTGAGCATCGAACACTTGAAAATACAAGAATGGCGGACAGTCGTACAGCTCCGGGACTATCTGCAAATGCGGAAGACCAGAGTTTGGAGAAATTCCTTTGGGCAGTTTTTAATAGACTAGCAATTCAGTCATCCACTCAGATTTGTAGAGTACGTAATATTATAAATTATAAATTGTAGGATTTTATATTCTGAAATGCGAAGTTACTTTAAAGATCTATGTTTTCATTAGTCCGCCGCAAAGAAGATTGTCTCTTTTGCCCTCAGCTCGACACTTGAGACGGAAGTGTCAGGAAAATTGTTTAGCTCTGTTTGCCAATCTTTCGCAGTGGTAAGTTAAACTGGAGTTTCATATTTATATTATAGTTTTTAGTTTTTGTGACAAAAATTTTAGATACAATTATAAAACTATAGGCAAGACCAGACATTGTACTACCCAAGTTACTTCCAAAACTTTGCTCATCCATACAACTCTCAATAACTGACGATATACTAGACGACGAAGAATTGGACAAGAATCTGCAGTTCCATCTTCTCCTATTTTCTTTTGTAAGTTTATTTACAACAATTTGACGAAAGATATTTTCGTGACGGAGGGTTTTCGTGGTACTAATTTTATTTGGCTCCTAGGTCGTAGAAACGTCTGGAACGGAATTGCTCAAATACAGAAAAGAGATTGAAGCAACGCTTCCAGCCATGTTGAAACTGAATGGAAAGAAAGCGTATGGATTTGCTTCAAGTGCAATTTCCAGGTTGCTAAAAAGTCTAGTGAATATCTATCCACTAGAAAACAGAATTTCTGAATCTGATTACGATGATCCAGCGTTTTTGGCTATAAACGTAAGCAAATCTGTAGAAACTCTAATTTTATCGTGAGCATTATTTAAAAATTGAATTTGCATCTAGGATTGGGGTATCTTCATGGATCGGAAGAACATAAAATGTAAATGGCATGTTCCAAGTATTGAAGAATTAGAATGGTGAGTGATCTCTATTGATCGTACAATTTAGATACGGCTGACTAGTTGACCTTCTTAAGTACGCGGTAAAACTTAATTGTCATTTTTACGCAGGGCTAAATCCATATTTCTGGATGTATTCAAAAAATTCTCGGTGAGGTACGAGAACTTGAGTAATTTGATTGCGCCTGATGAGTCTGTAAATAAATACCTCCTGAAGGAGATCAATATTCTCCAAGCTGCATTAGAGGGGATACAAATCTTAGTTCCATTTTGGGATACGACTCCTGTGTCTTCGTAAGTGATCTGGAACTCAGAAAATAATTCACAAATACGTTTATCTATAACTATAGAAGCTTTTTTCTTCCTTAGGACGGAGACAGTGATGGATTTGTCACCAGAAGTGTTTGATTTTGGGCTTCCAGAAATTGAGATTCGTGTTCCGAACAGCGATCAGAACCTGAAAGAGAAATATTTCATTCTATATTCTGACATTAAGAACTACTTGGATCAGTTTAAGTCGGATGACACTGACGTGTATTTGTCCCTGGTGAAGGTTAGTATTAGTAGATGATTAACAGATTAACTCTTTACTGCTAAGAAATTTTACGCAACTGCTTTTTTGACTTTAGGGATTCGATGCTCTTATGTTCCCCCAAATCGAAGCTGAACGCAGAATGGCTCTACCGGTTAAAACTGTCGCTGGAGCTTCCTTCCAAAACTTGCTGAATCCGAAAAAGAAACACACTCGTGGTTCGTTCATAAGTCAAAGTTACAGCGTTCACCAAGATCGCGTTCGGTAAGTCAAGCTATAAAAATTCCATTAAGTATTTCAGATTTAATACATTTATCAGTTAAACAGAGGTTTTCCATGCTTTCAAAATAATTTCTTCTAGCTCTAGGAAAATGTGGAATTGCTGTGATAAACTGTTGTTCTTGTTCAGGTCAGCAGCGTGTAGTACTTGGACGAACAGTCACAATGCTATTTTAGAGAGATTATTCGAAATGTGTGTAAACCATTATGCGAGAGTTAGAGTGAATGCCCAGGCACGATTCTGCCGAATTGTGGATGCATTTGGTTACCTTATCACTCGGACAATTTCACACTTGTTCTTGGAGAAGCTTGTCTCTGGAGTACCTCATGATGAATACAAGGTAAGTTTGATATAAAGCTTCATTATGACAAATTAACTCCTTAACATGTATGAAATTTTATTTTAATTAATGTTAATCTCTGTTTTCCCCAGGGAGCATTATACACAATTTTGACATGCAAAGCGAGTCCTTTACTCATGAACTCGTGGGGTGAAATTCGTAATCTCTGGATAGCTGTACTTCGAAGCCCGTTCTCGGAGAAAAATTCAATAATTAAATGCATGGATGCTTTACGAAAGACAGTTTCACAGAATTTTGTCTTCTTCCCGCTACAGGAGGATGTACGTGAGAATCTGAATTATGAATAAAATCTCTTGCATTAAGTGTTGGCTGATTAATTATATACTTATTTTTGTAACAGGTTAGTCCAAAGGCGAAACAGTTAGCAAAAGATCTCGTGAGTTCAGATGAATTTGGTGAGCTAAGTCAAGTTACACCAATCAACACTAGCGCAAACGTGGAAGTCTACCACAATTTGGTATCTGAGCTCTTGGATTCGATCACTTCCGGAAATTAGTTAGTATATTAGTATTTTTTTACATATTGTTTTACCCTTTTGGCTAAGACCGCTTCAATTTTGGTTTTTGATTTCCAATCTATTAATTTGGAACGTAATGTTAGTTTCCGGACAAAATGTTAAACTTTGTTGTGACTTTTAAAATTAGTATACTAATTGAATGATAATTCTACTTTTTCAGTCATTGGCGACAACGTGTTCTCGGCGCCGTTATGCTCAATGTACTTATTGTTGAAAAAATCGCCGTGCCCAGGAAGTTGGTAGAATTTTTCTTCGAATCGTTGATTTCTCCATCGGTAGATTTGAGAACGGTATGTCAATTCTTCCAATATAAATCAACGTAATTGTGAGGTAAATTGCAAATGGGTTTATATTTGAAACAGGTGTCGTATTCTTCCCTTTGCTGGCTCCTCAACACCTTCAAACGAAAGTATTCGTCTGTAAATGTCAACACAAGGACCGGATTTAAATTCTCTGAGGTAATTTAAAAGTTAAACTTTATTAACGTAAAGGTCCTCGTGATATGACTGAGTAAGTATTGTATGTACACAGGGTGAATCAATACATTCGGTTTTGCAATACAAGTCAGAGTCATCTCGAGATGCAGTGAAAACAGGAAAATTTAAAATAACTGATGAGAACGGCCAATTAGTCCCTGAATTCTACATTCATAAAGCCTACTTGGGTTACTCAGGATTGCCAGCCATCATTAGGGTAAAACAGGCACCGAAGAACTACTTTGATTTCACCGACCAGCCCGACTACTGTCGTGTTGTACTTGAAGTTTCACAAAACTTTTTTGAAAGCACGGACTACGTTACAAAATTGATTCACGTGTGGACTCAAGAAGAAAGGTCAAAAGGGCTGAGCAACAAACGGGCACAAATAATTAAGGTATTCAGTTCTTATTTTTGGTTAGTGACTGGGTGATGATGAGGATATTTACGTCTGTATTATTTTGCAGTTACTTACAAGAAACAACGGTCCAGGTATTTTGAAGGTTTTGCTTTCAATGGTTCCACATCTGGGAACGGACAAAGATCAATGGAAACAGCGTTGCGCGTCCGACATTTTGTCGGGAATACTCTCTGGACTAAAGCTCTGGGATGAGGAAAGGGTAGCCCAATTGTGGATAGAGCTAAAACCGATTTTAAATGACTGTCTTGACAATGTAACACAAGAGACCATGATGTATTGGGGTACTGGAATGGGATTGCCAAACGTAAGTATTAAAATGCCAAGTACGGGTGGAGCGATTTTGTTTGTGAAGAAACACTTTACTCTTAATTTTATCACAGGCAACTCGAGATCCCAATAAAATGAGATTCTTTATCGAGTTCATGAAGGAGAGATTTGTGAAAAGCTTGGAGACATCTCAAACCACCTCCGTTGACGCTTTCAAGTAAATAGTTCTTACTGATTTTCCGGCAACGTTCTCCAATCATAGTCTAACCAGACCACTTTTTTACAAAATTTTAGAGACATGCACTTTTTTGACAATGTGATCGCAAATTTTCATTGGCGTGGTGGAGATATTTTCACTGAGATTCTCAATCTGGTCAAAGTCCATTTCTTGGATACACCGATTCCTTATCTCAGCGTTCGAGATCAACTTGGAAGGTGTGTTAAATCAAAAACAATCAAGTCATTGGCAGTACCGATTTCTAATTTGTCTTTTTTTTCTTTTAGATTATTGGGAGATGTATTTGAGTGGTCTGTAGTCTCACCAGTCCAATTACAATGTGAGGTGGCTCCAAAATACGAACCCTTCATTGAGAGTTTATTTTTAACTCTTAAGGATCTTGTTCCTGTCGCTGCCACTTACTTGGCCAACGACAAAGACTCGATTGAAAATGCGGAGACTAGAAAAGTTCTTCTCAAATTCAAATCTGGTAAATCACAAACAGATGACCGAAGGCCAGGTGTAAATAACACGTTGGACTACTGGTTAATTTAATCGAGTCTTTTTTTGTGCAGTGTTGGAGTGGATCCTCTCCGTATGCTGGGGTATGTCCGTATGAATTTTTTAAATGATTGTTCGATTTCAACGCAGGTAAAAGCTGAAGTTATTTTTAATTTTACAACTGGTTGATAAATCAAATTATGATTTTCATCATAAGATGAGCAAAGAACTAATGAGAAACTTCAAAACTTTCATGTTTCATTTTTGCTTTATGCATTTTTATATTTGTTGCATGTAATCTTACAACTATTTAATTTCAATGATTTCTGTGATGTAGATGTCGAGACGAGCGTCCCACCGATTTTATATCGATTTATCCCAATTCTTTGTCATTTTGAGAATTACGATCCGGACCCAGAAGTTTCACAACTTTGTGGTGCTACGTTATCTGGGTTAGCCAGAACATTGATTCTACCGAAGGACGTTGATTATTTGCTAGATCTTCTTTACGAAGTAAGCTCAAATTCTACCTCTGTTGATTGAGGGAACATTAAGGACTCCTCTCATTGTAATAATATTTTATGTCCACTTTGAATTTTAGGCAGCCACCTCAACGTCTTGGAGAGCTCGTCTTTGTGTGATGGAGTTTGTTAAAGTATTTGCTCTGAATAATACAAATGTATTTGCCAGCAGTGAAAAGTTTTCAGATCGTGTTATTAGTTTAGTTTTGAAACTCCTTTCGGATCGAAAGTTGGAAGTGAGAGAATTATCGTCCAAAGTTCTTAGCGGTTTTCTTCATTGTTTGATTGTCCAACATCCTATGCAATTATTAGTAAGTCAAATATGAGCGACGCACTTTGTCGGGATTTCATCAATTTAAGTTTAACTACTTATAAATTTCTAGACTGAATTTCAAAAGAAGGCCAGTAAATTTGCACAACGTCGACAAGAAGCCTTGAAAAAAACTCAAAAGATTCCTCTCACTCCAGATGAGATGGACGCTGGTCACTCAGCGATTTTGGGTCTGTGTGCCTTTGTGGACACGCATCCTTATGATGTACCACCTTTCCTCCCCGACATTCTTGTCATTCTCAGCACACATCTTCATGACCCTGAACCAGTTCCGGTGAGTATAATTTTGTCAACTCAATATTTAGCCTGCCGATTTAATATAACTCAATTCTTTCTTTTCAGTCGGCTGTTCGAAAGTGTCTTTCAAACTTCAAACGAACTCATCATGACAACTGGGCAACACACAAAACCCATTTCAGCGAAGATCAACTGTGTATTCTAACCGATATATTCGTTTCGCCATGCTATTACGCATAGATTGTGTAAATAATTTTGTTGTATTCAATGACGATGCAAATTGTATGAACAGTATCGGTGAGCGGCCTTTTAAATATATATTTTACTAGAGCAGGTGGCAGAGGTCAGAGGTGTGTTTTTCCCTTCCTATTTTTATGACTTTGGCGATTGTTGTAAAGAGTTTAGGCTATGAGGAAATTACAGTGAGCTATGATTTAGGATATTATTCTGATTCATTATCGTAACCTCGATCGATGAATCAATGAAGGAACACAACACATGGGACACCAAACTAAGTTCACATTATCAAATGTTTACGTCAAAATCATCGTCTATGAGTTTTGTGAATGTTATAAATTATGTTACGTTAGCATTATTAGTATCTAATTGTTGTATACCGGAGTGTGCAGGAAATCTAATTTTATTGTTGAAATATTATATCGATTATCCACCACGCATTGTCGATAACTGTACAAAATTACAAATGATTAGTAAATAACAGTCCATTTCTATTAAATGACTCAAGACTATTTCATTACAACTGAGTGGTCATTTTTCTTGACATATTTCCATTCCTACGAAACTAAACTAGTATATAAATTAGAGGACCTTGTAATTTTTAAGTTTTATTTCGAGTGAGTTCAGAGAGATTTCATGACTACAAGTTTTCTTTTCAATTGAAACACAAATGACTCAAATTTATTATTTAATTTTTATAAATTAAATTGTCCATTAAAGAATATATAATTTGTAAAGTTAACACAGTCCAGAATGCAGAATGGTAGTTGAGCAGCTGGCAAGAAAATAAGTACATTAAGTCGCATCGAGTCAAGTAATAAAAAAAACCACTACAAATACGTTGGACTTGTCAGTCCTAAATTCTCCAAACGTAGGAATCGTCATAGGAAATAGATGAATAGCTACTTTAGGATAGGAGTGTGAACTCGAGTGAGATTCCCGTTATTCTTATCACAATCCTGAATTGTTTGAATCAATTTATCAGTCCTTATGTTCCTTCGTAATCGTGTTAGTATTCAAATTCCCATCTCCCTCCATGTCCGTGTCGGACCATTCTATACGAAGCTCAGTCATGAGGAATGGGATTAAGAGTGCGTCCTCACACAATATCGGTGCAAAACGAAGGCTTAGATTGTCTACAATTTTGGAGTAGTCGGGCAATGCCGGGTCATGTGTACCGTTCAAGAATTTTAACATTTCTCTAGCCCTTTTCCACATTTCAAGCGCGAAATCCAATGCGGCAACCACAAGGTATTTGTCCCGTATTAGCTTATTTTTGTAGTCTAACGTAACTGTGATCAGATTGTAATACGCATATTCCACGTACAAGTAGCCTGAAAATTAAAAAGAACCAACAATAAAAATGAGTAACATTCTGTAAATAGAGAAGCAGACTACGAACAGAAAGTCTTTCCTTACATTTCTTGCTGTGAATACAAGACTTCTTGACTTTGTCCAAGTAGTTGCAAAGACGTTCAGCAAAATCTTTTTTACGTCGAAAATTTTCCACATCGTAATCTGTATGAGTAATATCCGTGCTCAGTTTTAGATAGTCTCTACTCTCATGTGAGATCCTGTCGTATTCTAAATAGTCATCCATTACTTCTAGAACAAGGGAATGCGTCGGCCCAAGTCGTTCTTGATTCTTTGGCATGTTGTTGTAGAATTTGAGTGCTGCTTGACCCAGGGTATCCGAACCACATTCCTTTGCCCATATATAGTCTCGCTGTGCCGTTTCCATGTAGTGATGAATGGTTTCATATGGAATAGTGTCACCACATTCAGTGTTGCACTTCCACGATAATACTTCTTTTGAGGATTTCTCCAAAATTGGTGCTGTGGGATCGGGTTCAATTGGAAAGTAAAATCCAGTCTCACATTTTTTACATCGGAAAGAAGAGCAAAATGTTCCAAATTCTGTGGGGTCCGAACAGCGAGAGCAAGTGCAAATGATATTCTTGTCTAGAAGACCCACCATTCGAGTCATCGTAGATCCCCAAGTATTACACAAAAAATCGTACGTCAATAATTCCCCTTTTCTAATGTCCGTAGCAGCTATCATGGTAAGAATTTGTGTTTCAGTATCGTATACTGAAAAAGTATTTCCAACGCAGTCGTGTTGAACACAGGATAAGTAACAGTAGAGAGCTCTCAGCCTGTTGAAGTGAAATGAATTCAATAAAACTTATGGTTTCTAGATACAAGTTGCTGTGATTTCGTGATTAATAATTTTATTCGCTCACTGCATATTATCGACCCCATTGCTGAGACTAATGACTTCGGAAAATGTATTGAGTAATTTGTAAGCCAGTGAGACGAGTTCGGTGTCATTTTTTGCGTACATCAAACTTAATTTGAGGTCGTCACCACTGATATCAGTCCTACAGCCTTCACGTTTCTCGTAGATTGCCATTCTTGAGGATGATTTTAATCTTTCAAAGTAATCCCAATGAGCTGGTTGTATTTCTCTACAATTTAGGAATCTGAGAACTGAAACATCCAAGTACAACTTCCCAAGCGCGTCATCCGTCATCCCTCGTCGTTTTTGTTTCTAAACAGTGTGCAGTAAAATCAGACTTTGGTCAATTACAATTACATTTGTAATATTACATAACCCTACAAATAAATTACAAAGGAATTACAATTACGTTAATGTCATCTAAAATTTTGCACAGAAATCCACAGAGTAATAAATTGCAATAAATTGCAATTAATTACTTAAAAAGGCCGGTTCATTACAATATGTAATTGTAATGTGTATTTGAAATTGTACTGTAATACTCTTGTAATTGTAATTAATTACTTTTACAATTTGATATCTAATTTGTAATTATTGTATTTATTAATTACTTTCAGAATTAGCCATGTAATTTGCCATTGTGTTAAATAGTTTCAAAAATTAGGGTGTAAGTTGTAATTAATTACGTTTTCGAAGTAAATGACCCGAGTCTGAGTAAAATACACAGTTACAAAAATGACAAAATGTAATATTTCGGCCATACATTAAATTGAGAGTTACTTACGGCTTTCATCTTCTTTATAATCTTGCATTCATTGTCTTTATGAGTTGGAATATTTTCACAGATTGTAGAACAAACGGAGAGTCCACACTTGGAACATCTGTAAACATTAGCTTTTCCACCCCGAATAGATTTCGCACAACCCCAGCATGGAAAATTCTAAGAATCAACAAAATTAACACATGCTTCAATAAGAAACCCAATTTTGTCATCCTATATTAGTAAAATTAAAATAAATATTAAAATTACATACATATTCCATATTCCCACCCGGCTGGAGAATAGGACAAAGTACAGCTGGATACTCTTCAAAAATCTTTTCCCCTTTTTTTAAATCTTTGCTGGCAAACATGTACATGTCTCCTTGATGCTCTCCATCTTCTAATAATTCCATCAAATATGGAGGTTCCCGAAATGATTGTTCCATTTTAGAAATGATGTCATCCTCATCATTTAATTTCCGCATTTCACCCGTTGCGGCTTCCGCCTCCCAGTTCTTTTCATTTTTTTGAACCTGACCTCCTTGACCTCCCTGACTCTGAATTGACCTGCAAGTACTTTTGTGTTGTTTCCAATTACTTCTCTGATGTTCAGCCGAACAGTACGACACACTTTTACATTTAGAACAACGTTTGTCACACGGTATTTCACACACTCGACATTTATCCATATTTTTTTTTGTTAAAATTCTCTCTAATTTTTAATGCCACATGTTCAACTTCAATTTCACAAATTCTAATTCTGTAATTCTCTTTAAATCTACGCCTTTCCTGTCGGCTTGAAATTTCCAAATTCTACCGCTCGCGCGTGAGCAAGTTATTGCGTGGATCTTTAATGACTTTCATTTTCAGTGAGAGTGAGAGTTACCGTAAAATACTGAATAGAAGCCCGGACTTTTATATGTATGTTCAGGCAGGATCAAATGTCGCAGACTTTCGCCACTTTCTCCATAAGCTTAGTGGGAAAAAAAGACACTATTCAAATCCGACTTCTATTTGGCATTTTACGGTAGTCCTTCAAGTAAAGCTCTATATAGCAATTACAAAATTACAATTACGTAATTGTTTGTACGTTTGTATACGTTTGTACGTATTACAATTATTGTAATAATTTATCGCATACACATGCATTTTGTTTTGTAATTGCAATTTTAGGTAAATTACTTTCAAATATGGGGGTATTTTGCAATGAATTACATTTCCAAAATAATCGAATCAAAGATTGAGACTGATTGAAGGGTAAAAATGATGTGGTATTTATTAACTATTGGTTTTCATGAAACCAGTGCTCCGTCGTTGGTTCAGGAGGATGATTAATTACTTTATTGTATTTCTAAAGTAGCTGAGACTGAGAGTGTGGTTGATTTGATTTGGTTGCGAAGTGGTTCTGGTTACTCCTGGGATGAGCGACGACGACGACGAAACCGTCCTTTGACTGTCTCCTGCTGCGTCGATAGTCGATACCGACTTGGAGCGACGTCGACGACGCCGTCCGCGTCCATACGATCTTCTGCGACGACGCTTCCGGACGTCGTGTCGTCCGCGTCCTTCATCCTTGGTCTTCCGACGACGACGATGCGCGACGTTTACGGGACGCAATATCAGTTTCGGCTGTCATTAAATAAATGTAACATTAACATTTTTGTTCCAAGAATTCCGTCGTCCCCTAGGCTCTTTTTATTTGGAACAAAGCCTTCGAGTGGGAAAACTTACCTTCAATCGTAGCCACCTCCACATTCTTCTTGCCTGCCATTTTAGCGGAACTGTAAAGTCTAAAGTGTAAACTCAGATTTTTAATTTGAAGGGCAGAGCAGGAGGGGGGTGTGAATATTTTTAGTCGTTGAATCTATTGAATGAAATTGGGAAGTGAAGTTTCAATTCCAATTCACTGTAGTCTGGGTTTTTGAATGTCTCAAACTTTCATAACTTTTTAGTAGCCCTAGGAACCGTGAATATAATGGACATTCAGAAAAAACTGAGGGAAAAATGACGGCATTTTCCACGGCAACAGGCCGCCATTGTCCTTCCTAGAAGATTTCCCAAAAAAAAACAAGTGGTGGACCAGAAACTATGGAATAATATGACTCTCAATTTACATTTCATACTCAAAGTCTATTTTTTATTTCGTGTAGAAGGAAATAGCTTAACATTAGCATATAGTTAAATAATATTAATACGTATTAATACGTAAGACCGAGTAATTTTTTAACATGAATTTGCATCGAGTCGAATCAACATACGGGCGACTGATACCAAAACCTCGGGTAGAAGGGGTTGAGGAAGATGAACTTCTCGATGAAGTTGTACCTATTCAAGATCAGATTGAGAATCTTCGAACAAAAATATCACTGAAAGGTTAGGGATGTGCTCGGTGATTCGTAATGTTATCCAAGATTTAAGATTTTCATGATTCAGGACTCCAACTAGAAAAGTACAATCGTGTGTTACATGAGAATTTCGAGGAGTCTCGGCTAGGGGCGACCACAATTCTCCGTGATTTATTTACGGAAACTCGGGGAATCAGGTTTCGTCTCATGCTTGCTCTAAAATCTGAGCAATTTGTCTGTTCAAAATGCACTCATAGCACAAAGGACATTCCAGTTAGCAATGACTGAGAGAACTTCAAGGGTATATAATACATTTTAAAATGTTTTCAGAGCTTCAGAGATCGAACAATTGTAACAATTATTTTTTTTTGACTTGTTGTTTAAAGGTGGCGATTCCGTGGTTGGACGATAAGCTCTTTGTCACCATAAGAAAGTTAAATGTCGTACTCCACAAATTGAGTATTAAACGGAGAGTATTGGAGGACTCTGAGAGATTGGTCATGATGATTGAAAAATGGCCGCGTCCAGGAACGCTTCCCTGGGAAATAGCCGCTTTAGACAAAGCTGAGCGGCTGGACAATATTATCGAGAACATTAAAAGTGAATTGCAATTTCTGATTTAACTTTCAGCGTAAATTAACGTTATAGACAATTCAAATATTTTTGGTGTTTTCAGTCAAGAAGGAAACGTCTTCGATTCTACACTCAAAGTATTACAATATCAAGTATATCCTTCGTGAAGAGCATGGAAAATATCTTCCGACACTTCGTGCCCTAGAAAACCAACTTCGTCATCATAGGCAAGAAGCCAAAAGTCTTCAACAAATGCTAGACGACGCGATATTAGTAAGTTTGAACAAGTGAAGTGGAAGTGGAAGTCGAAGTGTAAAGCTTGTTTTTTTTACATAAACGTTCAAACATTAACAACATTGTTTTCTCTCACGCAGTTTCGAAGTGATTCGTCCAAAAATTTGATCTTGACAGAAAAAGAGGCGTCGGAGAATCGGAAACAGAGACGAAAACAAATGGCTAAAATGAAAAAAGCTGTTGAGAAAGTTTTAACTGAAAATCATGCTCGTGCACCATCAAAAATGAATAACCAAATGTTTGACTTTTCAAAAACGGATGATACTGTTGAGACAAGTAACATTGTGGAAGAACTGAAGTATAAAAAAGAACTAGTGTCCCAGTATCGAGACAGGGCTCGTCGTCTTGTTGAAGTCATGAGAGTATCGGATCTGACGCTAATCCCGGAAAGGTAATTCAAAGATTTAAATAGTACAACATGAATCTCTCTCTGACCACTTCCCTAAAATATGAAAAGGTCAAAAACTGTTGAGGCACTGGGTGAGCGTTTGAAAGTTGAGCTAAAAGTCAAAGAAGGATTTCGAGATCTTCTCCTGAATCAAAGGAATCAGCTCATGCTCATGTTGTGTCATTTCCGCTTCAGTGGCCAGAAAAAAGAGTCAATGTAAGAAATCAGATTGTATTGTATTGGAGAAATAATCCTATAAACATATTCGTCGGACTATAATAGGGACACCTATTAACACTTTATATTGAATTTTACAGATTTCAACAGAAAGTACGTAATTTCCAAGAATCCTTGGCATTACTTAGATCTGATCACCACGAAGCGTTAAAACGACTCCAGCTTTTCGGTGACGTTTCCGTAGAATTGAGACTAAGCATTCTAGCAACGTTGAAGAGACTGGAGGATCGAAAACGACATAGTGTCATGGCTGGTGATGTCAAGAAACATATGAAACAAATGTACTCAAAAATCAAAAGATTAGTCAATTTTGTGGACAAAATGGGGGAATTGTTTGAAGGGCGTGAGCCAGAGAAAAATTATGAACAATTTGTGAGACAACCTAGTGTTCAACCTAGACACATTCGTATCGGAAGTCCAGTTGTCACAGATGAGTCTGAAGAAGATGATACCCCAGACCTCAAAGTTCCGAATCGCCAAGAGATTAAAAATAAAAGTCTACGTGTCATTCATCAAACGATCCTAAGACGGGGACTTCGATAACTTGGATGCTAAAGACTAAAGCGTTCTTAAACTGTATGTCTGCTGACAGTAGTAGTGGACAATGCTGATTATTTAAATAAAAACAAGCTTTTTGACATGCACACTTCAGATTCAGATCCATAATTCATTCCACCCACACCCAAAATATACAGTATACAGTGTACATAACCTTTTTCAATGAATTCTTTTGAACACAAACTTTCAAAAATCGGCATTATTTTCTAGCAATTATGGCAATTAAAAGTCAGATAAGATCTCCAGGCTGCGCTCCTTCCTATCCTGGTACCTTTATCTTTTTACTGACAACAGTACAGCATATTATAATCATAACCGCACACAATAATTACCGTGTTTCAATAGTGGCCTGGGCCTGGGCTCGAATAAACACCGCACCGGGTCTGCGGGGCTTTCACCATTATTGCATTGCGCGTATGGAGAAAGTGGTGAAAGCCTGAGTGAAACTTTTGACCCTACCGGAAAAAATAAACGCCCGAGCAATTAATCGGCCATTCACGAAGATGTGAATCTTTTATAAAATTAGCTGAAGGCCCAGGCCCAGACATCTTTTCATGTTTCATCTTCATCTTGATAAATTTTTTGTATAAAAGGTCGTCTTCGTCTCCGGCCTCTCCGATCTGTCCTCA
>JAQGCB010000352.1:0-23874 GCA_034698835.1 Protaphorura tricampata
TAACACATAGGCTCTTATGGAGAAATGTAGCATTTGACCCGCGTTCTATTTGGAACCCGCGTTCTATTCGGATCCGCGTTCTAATCGGGATAATACGGTAAATTATTCAAATTGAGTCCTGGATCCTGGAATCAAGCGTAACATCTAAGTGTTTCGAACGTTTCATCGTAAATTCTTAATATTGATTCTGATTCCTTTTTTTTCAGACTCCAGTCGGAGCTTATGAACCTTATGGTACGCTACTACTAATACAGTTTTGTTTGGAAGTACCAATTGAAATTGAATATAAACTACAAGTTACACATTTTTACGTGTACTCTTGTCAAGCTTGTCATATATTTGAATATGTTTAATAATTCAACCTGGTTTACAGATGAAGGGAGATAAGGGAATTTCTGCTTTTCCCGACGGGGACAACATTTTCAAATGGGTCGGTACCATAACTGGACCAGAAGAGACTGTAATAGTTTTACTAAATTAACTCATGGAAATATTTTATCTCAGGCATTAAACTATGTCTTCATACTGTTTAGGTGTTTGCTGGTATCACATTTAAGCTGTCACTAGAGTTCCCCAGCGCCTATCCTTACACCGCCCCCACAGTCAAGTTTATTAGTCCATGTTTTCACCCGAACGTTGACTCCGCTGGCAATATTTGTTTAGATATACTGAAAGACAAATGGTCTGCACTTTTGGATGTTCGAACTATTCTCATCTCCATCCAGTCACTTTTGGCTGGTGAGTTGACATATATTTTTAGAATAATGCCTAAAGTCTGAGTAATATTTGGTTCTTGGATGTATATTGAGTTCAATTAAATGTTTGTTTTCAGAACCTAACATTGACAGTCCTTTGAATTTGAAAGCCGCACATATGTGGAAAAGCCAAGAAATGTACAAGAAACACCTCCAGGATTTTGTTCACAAGAACACTTCTAATTGACCGATATTTTCTTATGAGCTAAATGGAGTTGGAAGTAGTTTCGAATGTTAATTAAGAAATAAGGTTATTTTGTATCATTTTTTTTTTATTTTCTAAGCTGAATGAATTGTATAGTGACACGAAATAGGTGTAACGTAAATGAAGACAAAACTCAGATTTTTTTTCAAGAATAATTTGATTAACGTTAACGTATTACCAAATTACAACATGAAAACATGATACAACTTTCAACTCCCTAATTCATCTCGTGGATTTCTACATTAATATTGTGTAAAGTAAACGTAATATTTCCCCCTGTCAAGGATTGAACCAAACCAAACTAATAAACTTAAATTCACATACTGAAACTTTTCTTGATCCGTCATCAAATAAAATATAGCGATTAATATAGGTAGTACTATACTAATTACATTTATTTCTGTGTCTTGTAAATAGATTCACGAGTGATCGACATTTTCCACTTACGAAAATTGTATCTTTGAAACTTATTTGTCATGTATGGTTTGACTAATTAAACGGTTAGTGATTGAAAATGTTTTGCCCAGGAACGGTCTTACACGACTCGAAGTTTAATTGTGGAAATTATCCCATAAAAGTCAAACTGTCGCCCCACCCAATAGATTATTTTTTGTTTAAGTAACGGTGGCCAGGTATTGTCTTTTGCCCTCCGCATCACAATAAGCATCAATGTGCACTTAAAGACACTGGTATCGTAATGTTCGTTGCATTATTTATTGTTTCTGTGCTGTGGTGTTCGTTAGTTATAAAATAATTGACTAGGGTAGTTAATGTTTAAGGTAGGCTTAAGTGTGTATTTTTAAACCAGATCATTTCACCAACTGAAATAATCACTTTTTTGTAATTCGATTCGATTGTACTTGTCATATGTAACGTTCGCACCCGAGTGGATTATTCAAAAGAAAAGTGAAATTGTGAACTAATTTGTACATTCTTTTGGATTAATATAAGCTTTTTTCCAATACAAAATGTATTGCCATTTTAATACATCGCTGCGTACATGAAACCTGGAGCTTGTCGATTCGATAATTTACTTACGTACTGCTTAATTGTATTTGGTGTGTATTCTTGTACATATTAAAAATCGAAATAAACTTTCTGTTTTCTTGACGTACCTATTTTACGTTATTTGCATAGTCATAAAAATATTAGGTTTAATTATGTTTGTAATTCAGCTACAAATTACAATTACGTAATTGTAATTCTAATGGATGTTCTGTATTAAAACCTGATGGAACAAAAACAAAGTAAAGTAAGAACAAAGTAAACTCTGCGTTATAGCACTTATAGCAGAGCAGAATTCTAGGCACCATTTGAAAATTTCCCGGTTGAGGACGACGTGATATTGAAAGAGCGAATCGAATCAAAATCAAAGTCAGTCGAAGTGCATGAAAGCAAGTTAGTGAAAAAGTGAATTTAAAACCTGAACTAAAAACGCAAAACAAAATTAGTTAGTTAGTAGGAGGGCACTGAAGTAACAGCTGCCTGCCGGATTCTGCATTTTCAAATTTTCAGTGAATTAAATTAACTTTGGTTAGACGAACATTTTATTCAGTGTAGAACAGTAGTAGCAGTACTTGGCTGAAACTAGCGTTTGTTGGACGATAACAAGGTGAGTCATTTCATTACGATGATATTACGATAATTACGATATGCGACTGCGACTAGGGTTGCCGCGGATACTTGGCGGATACTTTTCGGATAGTTGGAGATTTCCACGGATTCATGTAGTATTCCCCTGGATCGGCGAATATCCGAAAGTTTTTTTCGCGGATACTACGCGGATAATGGTCAACTATCCGCGAAAAAAACTTTCGGATATTCGCCGATCCAGGGGAATACTACATGAATCCGTCAAAATCTCCAACTATCCGAAAAATATCCGCGGCAACCCTAACTGCGACTGCGACTCTGCATGCGAATACAACGACAAATGAACCCATTGCTAATTATTGTGATCGTGACTCGTTAATTTTGGCAGTTGCCAAGCCCGCTTGTGCTTGTTGAAATATTTTCCTTCAAAACCATTGTGTGCAAGTGTAATCTCTTATTGACAAAAATATTAATGAAAAATCAGAGGAGAAAATTCATTAACCTTGATAGTTTGATTTACTATTTTACTGTTTTGCTTTACTAGGTAATCCCGTTACGCGTATATAGAAGCGTTACCCCATATTGTATATGACTGACTTGGTACTGCTAAGTGCTAATTTCTTTGAATACAGATTAAGCGTTAATCGCTTCTTATCATTTTATCTGTTCAACATTTCTGTTCTGTATTAATATTCTTGACTTGAATTGACGTCAACAGCACCTCTTGTTAAGCGGAGCAGCAATACCAATACCGCTTTGGGACTTCGGGTTTGAAAAATTATTCCGGGTGAAATATTTGACGTCTGCAGTCATGGCCAGACATCGGAATGTGAGGAATATGAACTTTGACGATGGTAAGTACAAATCGTTGATTTGATATTTGACATGTAATGTTAATGTTCATTAGTTATGACATGATATTATTGTTTAGGCTTGGTATTGGTTTATCAATTCGATTTTAGTTTTTTTTATGTCTTCCTCTTTTGACAGTGACAGTGAATCCAAATAAAATTATAAGTGAATCTATATTTTTCTTTTCGTTCAGACTATGAGGGCTACAATGACGTCTATGGACATTCTGTAGAGGATAACTATTGTGTTAGCCCAAGTGGTAAGTGAACGAGTCGTGTTGTTGAAGCACGCGCTACGAATTCTTGTTTTGAACATAATTCTTAGTTCTGAACTTCCTGACCGTAATAAGCTTCTTATTTGTCAGCTTCACAATATTTGTACAATCGAGGAGAGCCAAATCAGATCTCAGCCTTCTTTGCTCCGGAGGGAGATGACATTCAAGAAGAGCCAGAGGATGACGTCAAGAGAGCCCTGGATAGTACTAGTGAACGTCTACAATCCCTTACATTAGAATCAGCGGCAGCTAATTTGCTCCCGGAGGAGGAAATCCTTCTAAAGTCTTGCCTTGAAGAAATTCAAAATGTCATGGGAGATTCGATGCCGGACGCAGTTATTATTTCTCAGATTCTTCGGGCAAAGTTTAATATGGAAAAGGCCCTTGACGCTTGTCTGCGAGGAGCAACTGAGTCGAAGTCACAACCTCAAGCTGTTCAAACAGGTGAATAAAGAATATTATAATTAATCTCAACTTTTTGTCAGCCATGAATATTTTTGGAATAACGGTTTGATAGATAGTCCGATAGGTAGATAGGTAGATAGACAGATTTATTCAACTGTCGAACCGATTTCACACACGGACGTGGACAGGTTGTTCACTAAAAATCAATATGCAGAACAATTACAATTAATAACTTAAAACATCACTTAAGAAATTATAATCTATCTGAGTCAACATCAATTATCAGGAGTGCTTGTGCTTAAAACACTGTAAAGAGGGAATGCTCCGACGTGTCCGACTCCAATCTGATCAAACCATCTCTGAATACATCACTTGCTTTTGCAACACCTGTTCGTGCTTCTCAAAGAAAAGAAATATTTATGGACTGAAATTTCCTTGCGATTGGGTTCAAAGTATGTCAAGAAGTATTCCATGATCTTTTGAGATGTGGTTTGAGCAAACTGGAGTCGGACACGTCTAATCTTTCTCTCTTGAGTTACAAAATGATTTGATCGTCTCTCCAATAGCAAACGTTGTCACGGAAGTCAGATATAGAGAACTCAATATTTCGCACTTCATCGGGCAACCCTTACTACAACAAACACAAGATAACATTATGGAAAGAAAATCGGAAATTTTGAGAAAAAATAGCCCAAGTCAGGGCAAACCAAACCAGATGCCGAACCTTTTGTTTGCTGCCCAAAAACGTCTTGTAATCAAACCAGTTGTACAAGCAGTTTCACCCACACCCTCACCTCAAGAATCACACCTGTCACAAAATTTCCGTAGTGTTGAAGAAGAGTCAAGCAAAGCAGTCGTTGATGTTGCAGTAAAACATGGAGGTCCAATTCAACAGGTTAACAACAATTTTAATAAAAAGGGACAATTGCTTGGAGCTACAAAGAAATTTCATATGATCGAATTGCCGAACGCTCAAACTTCCTTGGATAAACGTCTAATCAAGGTTCCGTCTTCAATTGGAAAGCGAATGAAACATGCATCCACATTGTGTAGGCAAAGCAAAGCAACTGAAATCTCACCAACTATTGAACTATGGTCACTTTTCAAACGCAAATTTCCGGATAGATTATTTGAATTTAACATTCTCTCACCTGATGCTGCCGTAGAGATTGAATTGAAAAAATCCAAATCCTTAGGATACCAAGCGCCACAGATTAGTAAAGCTAAAGCCAAGGGTTAACTTTACTCATACCTTATAAAATTCTGAATGTGCTTAGTAATTGTGTAAAGTAATTACGGAGAGGTTAGTAAATTAAGTGTTTGAGGTCGTATTGTACTAACTTAATACTCATTTTTTAATACTGAATACGCATGCGAATTTGAGCGAATGCAAAATGCAATGTAAACCAAATCGTTAAATCTGTTAAGCTTACCAATGGTAATTCAAACTGTTGTTATATCTAATTTTGATAGACTAGTAAAATCGTATTCATTTATATTATTGATTTTTCAACTGGCGAACGTTGGAAATAAATTCTACAAGTCACTTCTGGAGTTATTATTATCTCGAATTAATTGTATCATAGGACCTCGATTTAATTATATACACTCGGCGAGTCAATTATTTCGTTGATTAATTTTGTACAGGGAATTTTGACAAGTCAGTGCTTGTGTATCTTGTAAATTACAATTCTCTGTCGCCCCATTAATTTCTTCTGTGAATTGTCAAATATTGTTGAACTAACGGGCAACGGGAATGCGATAACATTTGCAGAATGAATGAGTACATTTTAGTTCCGGTTTCCGGTGGACGTAGTTGACCGTCAGACATGCGGCATACCTAATGTGTATATGCTATAATGAAGACAGCCGGGGTTCGGAGTTTTTCTACTTTTGTATTTCAGGAATAAACGAAATCAAAATTCAGGAAAAATGCAGAATTAGTTAGGTCTCAATAATGAAACATAAAATTCTTTTGACAAATATCATACTAACTTAACTAAGTATCAAATTTAGCCGTCGGAACAACTGATACGCACATATATTTATAAGTTTGACGCTTCAGTATTTAGAACGCCTGAGTCCATTCCATGATATCTTTTCATTTAAGACAAACGAGCGGAACAACGAGATGATCGTCTTTCTAAAATTGCCACAGTTGACTCAGGCGGTAGAGGTCGAGGAAACAAACCAGAACCTGTCAAAATAGTTCCAGCCTCGAAGGGAAGCGTAACGGTTGGATTCGAACTTCCTCAGAAAGAGACTTTCAAGGACTCAAGACCGGAGAAAGATAATTTGTCCGTACACTCTTCGGATTCTAAAAGTAGCAGTAAGGCTCCGTCGCCGGTTCCTCCCGAGGAAAAGAAGGAAGAACCTTCACGTTCTGTCAAGTAATTCTTAAATCTAACTGATGTTCTTCCAATGAGACAACAATACTCGTAACCTGCAAGTAACTCATCCCAATATACTTTCTATAACTTGTAGATCCAAGGAGTTCAAGGGGGATCTGGCAATAAACGAATATATAAAGCAGAGAGGATCTGGAAAGGATTTGCTCAATTTATTAGTAATCGGACATGTCGACGCAGGGAAAAGTACTCTAATGGGTCACCTTCTATGGCAGCTGGGTCAGGTCCCGAAAAAAACAATGCACAAGTTTGAACAAGAGTCAAAGAAATTAGGAAAACAGTCATTCGTTTATGCTTGGGTTTTAGATGAGACCGGGGAGGAGAGGTAACTCAACATTATGGCACAATTTTTGCGTGGTCGATTAGCTAATTATCATCGTATATTTATGTCTCTGGACATCTGGGCTGTCATATCATTCGAATCATTCTCTTTAGATCAAGAGGAATTACGATGGATGTCGGTCAATCCAAGTTTGAAACTGACACAAAATCTGTTGTTTTATTGGATGCACCTGGCCATAAGGATTTCATTCCAAATATGATAAGCGGTGCAGGTACAGAATACGTACTTTTAATTACGTTTAATTTTAACCTTTAAAGTAAAAACTAATTCCCCTGCTTGAGGGGTTAATAATCAATTCATAATAATTCAATTACACTTGTTTGTAGCTCAAGCTGACGTAGCTGTATTAGTCGTTGATTCCACTACAGGGGAATTTGAAACTGGTTTTGAATTAGGAGGACAGACTCGTGAGCACACACTTTTGTCACGATCATTGGGTCAGTTATTTAAATTAGTTCTTTAGGAGGATCTATTCTAAATTTAACCCTTTATTTAGGTGTTGGACAATTAATCATCGCCGTAAACAAGTTAGACACAGTAAACTGGTCACAGGCTAGATTCGATGAAATTAAGGCAAAGCTGACAACTTTTTTGAAGCAAGCCGGATACCGTGATAATGATATTACGTTCATACCATGCAGTGGACTTATCGGACAAAATTTGACGAAGAAATGCACCGAAACCCAACTCAATGATTGGTATACTGGTCCAACTCTTGTGGAAGCTATTGGTAGGGTTGAAATTAGAATGCTTTAGTAGCTAACTTATCAGTCTCATCAGTGACACGGAGAATGACGACAAATATGTTTTGTATTTGAAAAATAGATTCACTACGTCCACCACAGCGTCCTGTTGGCAAACCATTACGGTTAAGCGTAAATGACATTTTCAAAGGAGCAGGAGGTCTTTGCATTGGTGGACGTATTGAGACTGGAATGGTCCAAGCTGGAGATAAAGTTTTAGTTCAGCCAATAGGAGAGATTGCAACTGTAAAAAGTAAGTTCTGGCCAAACTCGTTTTCAAAAGTACTCCATTTTCAAAAAGTTGGACTAAAGTTTATTGAACATTGAACTTCAGGCATTACTTTAGATGAACCTGGAGGATCGATTGCATTTGCTGGCGATCCAGTACTTCTCAATTTACAAAATCTTTCTGACACCTCTGCTATATGTGTTGGCTGCGTGTTAAGTGATCCCAACTACCCATGTCGAGTCAGCACCAAGTTTCAAGCAAGAATAGTAACTTTTGATGCCATGTCGATACCGCTGGTCAAAGGTTTCACCGGAGTCATGCACTTAGGATCGTTAGCTGAACAAGTTGTCGTTAAAAAGTTAATCAATGTTATGCGTAAGGGAGCAGGGGAAGTCCTAAACCTCAGACCTCGATGCTTTGTGAAAAACTGTAATGGGCTTGTAGAATTGGAGACGGCGAAGCCCATTTGCGTGGAAGAATTCAAGTAAGAGAGAATTATTCAACAATCTAAGGATGTTGTAGATGTTGTTTAATTTCTATTTATCAATGTTTATTTTATTTTTTGACTTTCAGAGATGTGAAAGAACTTGGCCGTTTTACTTTGCGATCTGCTGGTGTAACAATTGCTGCAGGAGTTATAACTCAAGTTCTCTGATCACGATCAGTTATGATTGATTGATTTTCAACTAACTTAATCTTTATTTGTTAATCGTCCGTGTGGAAAATGCTGCTCAAGACTTATATATTTTTTGAGACGGAGATTTCTACTCTTTCAATCGTAAAAATTCATTATTATACAAATTTTTAGCTAGGCTCACAATTCTCACACACAACGTTTGGGTAGTTTTTGTTTTCCACGAAAACGCCACAAGAACATAAATACAGGATTGCTGTAGCGTGTAGTGTGGATTTAGAATTTAAAAAAATAATAATTTGCTCCCAATTTTGTCTTAATTTGTTCGAAAAAGTTCACAGAGTACAAAAGCAATTTGCGGAGCATCATTTTTTGAAATGCAACCCAGTTTTTATAAATTAAAAATCAAACTAAAGACACTTCGTATAATTTTACTAATTGTTCTTCGTTATCAGGACCTTTTGATCGAAGAGGGAATGGAGCTAAAATTACCCAAGGGTACGACAATGTGCGGCAAAGTTGTGAGCAAATAATAAGTGATGACAAACGGTAATAAATATTTAATTATTATTATAATTGTCTTCCTAGGACTCTTGTGTGGTTCGTGTGTTACGTCTGCTTTTCACTTGCGTACCAAACCAAATAATATAATAATAATAATAAGTTATTTCAAATCAGAGAACTGTACAAAGATATTCGTCGATACAGATCCTGTTTCATAGATAAATTAGATACTAGCCTAAATAACCTAATCTTATACTAACCTTAACATAGAGTGGAGACATACAAGCACATACAAAGTTGGTACGTGGGTCAGTAGTAAGGACATATCATTGTATTTCTATTCCAGCTGGTAAAAACTAACACGTTTGAGTGCAGCCCGAGTCATAAAATGTTTCTTACATATGCCATGGTATATTTTTCATTTAGACTAGACTAGACAGAAATCTAGATAGCGAGGAATGTGATAAGAAAGGAATTCTTGCAGAAGCTGATTGTTCATTACTTCAAACTCTTGACTGTCAAGGACGCCTTGGGTTCCTTTGACCCCAGGCATTGTAATTACGAGGTATGACTAGACGGTACTAAGTTTTAAGTCATTTATCCAGCTATAACCTTTTCGAAAGCGCATGAAAATTGAAACCTTCTAAGCATTTAGTTCCAACCCGAGTGAGGATAATTTCGATATCTGACTGATGTGTTACATTATGAAATTAGTTTTGCACTAAATTGACAATCATTTTCCTCCAACTTTTTATTTCATTGAGAAATATCAAACCTTTAACTATGATATTTATTGAAACCAATTCTCACCATACAAAGTAAAATATGTTCCAAGTTGGTCATTATGGTACGTGAAGTCGGTACATTTCTTGATAAGGAATAAAGCGATGGTCCGTAGTTAATTAGATGAAATAAATATAATATGCAAATAGACTAAGCTAGCTGGAGCCCGATTTTGAGATACTGAGTGAATTTAAAGCGATTCAGCCTGGCGAGCGGCGGGGAGACTTCCTGTCTATTGAAGCACAATCAGTTGAGTCTCAGTCAAAAATGTATAAGGCATGTTAACGTTAGGGAGGAGCCAAATGTTATAAATACAGGTCAAGTTGGAGCTCATTCTTCAGACACAGTCTGGACTCCATTCACTAAGCACGATAATGGGTACGCTGAATTTTTCACTTTTTCTCACATTTCCCCATATACAGGTTAGAAATATAATTCGTTTATGACAAAAACCTTCATTGTATTTTTTGACAGATTCCTTCAAGATGACGTTGTTGGGCCTAGTGTTGGCTTCCGTTTGTCTCTCCACGACGATGGGAGGTGGGGATTACGGAGTCTCATATTACCCGGCACCGGCTTACGCTCCATCATACAGCCCACCGCCGTATTATGAGAAACCGTCCTATTATGAGACGTACGACATCCAAGCAGACGTAAGCATTTATAATTTCATTTTGTGTTACTTGTTCTAACTAGTTCTAGAACTAGTTCACAATTTTTTTATTTTCTGCTTCTCAGATTTTGAAAACTTTAATTTTCTAGCTCTCTTTTGAAAACTATTATTTACGAGTTCTAAAATTTTTCAAATTTTATTCTATTAAACAGTACCGAGAGGCGAACGACACGAGAAGGTGTGGGATTCTCCCTCAGGTCCATCGTAATGAATATGGGTACGAGAGAGATCGTGTGGCCTTTGGAGAATATCCTTGGCAAGTGGCAATTTTAGACAGCTACAACACTTACCTGTGTGCTGGAGTCATCATCAGCCCTAAACACATTTTAACTTCTGGAAAATGCGTCGAAGGCAAAAATGAAAATGACCTCCGAGTCCGACTTGGAGAATATGATTTGCAGTCCGACCACAATTATTTGGAAGCATATCACAGCGCTGACGTGGGAGTCTGTAAAAAACATCATTACTACAATGGTAAGGATTTTGCTATTTTAGTTCATTCTTAATCTCTTGATAGATTTTTAGACAGATAGATAATAGCTTTTTTGTTCGGTTAGACTTTTCGGCGTTAACTGTTTATTTACCGGAATGAGTTTGGGGTATCATGAGAAAGTCTTGAGTAGAGTAGGGTTAATACATTCGTGAAAATAAACTCGATTTCTGTTAATATTTTCTTATTCTTATTTCAGTTCCAAAATCCTACGCTTACGGATACGGTTACCCATACGAAACGTACAATCCGGACTCTTACTCGTATGATGTCGTGATTCTGGAGTTGAAGTATGACATTGACTTTGACGTACTACCTCAAACCGAGCCAGTGTGTCTTCCGGACTATTATTACAGGTCAAAGACATACTACAATGAGTACAGCTATGGTTATGGATACAATGGTCAACAATCATCATCGCAACAAGCGCCGAGGAATAAGGAAGGCGCTAATGCCGACCTTGAATGCTGGGTTGCCGGTTATCAAGAATCTCCGTTGGAGAAGATTTCGGTAGGCTGCACAAAACTAATTATGGGCTAAAAGTGTGTATTCTTTTATATTAAAATAAATCTAATCGTAACTTTGGTTTTTATTTGCAGTATCAGCAAGCTAAGGAGCAACAGCAATCTGGTTACGGGTATGGATATCAGCCTGTCTATTATGACTACTACGAGCAAAGCCGAACTCCAAGGAAGGCCAAGGTCTACAAGGTTTACGAATACCAGAGCTATGATTATCAACCACAAAGCTATGGCTACTCGGCTCCACAAAATAGCTATGGATATTCTTATCCTCAGCAGACATATTATGCAAAGCCTTACAAGACTGAAAGTTGGGAAGCTGAGTACTACTACGACGCTTGCCATGTAAGTTTAAGTCAGCGTTGAATGAATTAAACGATTAGATTAATATTATCTGCTTTGATCACTTTTGTATTGAACTATTTGAATTTCAGGCTGATGAAGGAGCTCCTATCGTTTGCCTAGTTCCTGCTAAGTATGAACAGGAGAAGGAATACTACTACACGCCTACATACCAGCCAAGTTATCAGCCGAGTTACGAGCCAAGCTATCAGCCAAGTTACCAGCCTAGCTATCAGCCCAGTTACGAGCCCAGCTACCAGCCCAGCTATCAACCAAGCTACCAGCCAAGCTATCAGCCCAGCTATCAGCCAAGTTACGAGCCAAGCTATCAACCGAGCTACCAGCCAAGCTATCAGCCCAGTTACGAGCCAAGCTATCAACCGAGCTACCAGCCAAGCTATCAGCCAAGTTACGAGCCAAGCTATCAGCCCAGCTATCAGCCAAGCTATCAACCGAGCTATCAGCCAAGTTACGAGCCAAGCTATCAACCGAGCTATCAGCCAAGCTATCAACCAAGCTATCAACCCAGCTACCAGCCAAGCTATCAGTCTAGCTATCAGTCGTATGCTCCCAGCTATGATTCATACAGAAGCAAGCGTGCTGCCTCTTACTATCAACCATCATACCAGCCATCTTATGAGCCTTCATACCAGCCATCCTATCAGCCCAGTTATCAGCCATCTTATGAGCCTTCATACCAGCCATCCTACCAGCCCAGTTATCAGCCATCTTACCAACCGTCCTACCAGCCGTCTTACGAGCCGTCTTACCAACCGTCATATCAGCCATCTTACCAACCATCCTACCAGCCGTCTTACGAGCCATCCTACCAGCCGTCTTACGAGCCATCCTACCAGCCATCTTATCAGCCATCCTACCAACCCTCTTACGAGCCATCTTACCAGCCATCCTACCAGCCATCTTACCAGCCATCCTACCAGCCCTCGTACGAGCCATCATACCAGCCTTCCTACCAACCATCTTACCAACCCTCATATCAGCCAAATTACGAGTACTACAACTACCCAATTATTCCAGCAGAGACAGAGGTGGAGGACTACCGCAGAGCAGTGGTGGTTGGAATCGTTACTTACGGTACTCAATGCTCTTATGGTTATGGTGACACCAAGAGAATCTCAGTTGCGCCTGTGAAGGACATTTTGGACTGGATCGTCAATGTAATTCACACCCCTGGTAGCTGCTACGCAACGTATAATAGCTATTACCCCACATACTCTCCCAGTTATTCAACATATTAATAAGTGATGACCACATTTACTGTTTCTATCGTTTGTTGATTTGTTATAATATATCAAGTCGTGTCAGTTCTGATCTACTATTACGGGACTAATTTCCATCAGTCCGACTTGTATTTCTAGTCACATTTTGATTCGTTTCTTATTAAAATTGGTTGTTTGATTGGTTTAAATATGTGTCAATTCTTTTATTATTCCACTGGTTTCTGATTTGGCTAGTAGTCGTATCGTACTTAACTGATTGGTTTTTTGTATTATTTCTAACTCCACGCCATAGAACGTACATAGTCTCTGATTTCTCAATTTTGCTACACTGCCGTCCTTATGCCTAAGCTCTATTGGAGGTTCTTATGGCTTGAACTGTTGGACGACCGGTCGACGGGTCTTCGAGCCGTCACGTAGAACATTAATTTGATTAATTCTGCTGATCTTCTCAGTAAAGAAAATGACATTATCTAAGCTAATATTTGCATGGCATCAAAAAAAGATTAGGTTTCTTCTGTAGAAATTTAGCCAGCTCACTCTAAGCACATTTCATTTCTATCGTTGCGCTCAACTATTATCGATCATTCCCAGCTAGCTACTGATATTTACGTGCATACTTCATTGGAATTCTTACTGAGAACTTCATAGAACATAGACGTCTTTCAATGCAAATCGTCGCATTCTTATTGTCCCGGGGCGAATTTATTCTTTACTTATGATTCCATTAATTACTACAACCCAAAATCATTCTATCTGTCCAATTCCACGATATAATTTCTGGATAGACAGGCTGTCTAATTAATAATCACACCGCTCGCACTTCAAACTACCGTGTACAAAGGATAGTCTATGCAGAATCGGTACAAACTAGGGCGTTTAATTAGTTTTCAGTATGACTAGCAAGTATACCAAATATCATCCGTGACGCATCTTTTAAGAAATTCCATATTTTGTAGAAAGTATTACAATGGATTAAAAGTTTATGAAGAATTATTATCGCCCTGGGGGTATATCGTATTATTTGACGCGATGGAGAACGAATGAAGTAATGAGAAAGAAGGAATTCGTCACGTATCACATCATCTCATAGGCATTATTGTATATTTCAGCACTGCTTGATTTTAAGAACTGATTTGATTATACTGTAATTCCAAACAGATGTTTAAAGCGTAGTAACGCTGTTTTTATTGTAACAAGTAGGAACGAATTAAACACGGACACTAGCCACGTTGGAAATCTGAGGAGTGAGACGTCTTTGTTGTATTCAATCTAGAATTATCACCACAGCGTTTTTAGTCGCCAGTATATTGCGACAAACGAGATATTCTGACTTTCTGACTTTAAAGCAAGTTCCTCTGAGATTCGTAAACACTAATAGATCTCGTTCCATTATTCCTCATTTCTTGTTGATCCCGGTTTTCATTTAAAACATTTATAATCTAAGATTTATTATTGCCACGATGAAAAACTCGTGGAATAATACGCACTTAATTTTCTTGCGACAGCAAAGAAGCAAATCCATGACTTGATTAACTGACTCATTATTAACGTGTCCTACCATATGCAAACCTAATCGAAGGTGAATAGAGATTATGAACCACCCTGTAGAACACTGACAGAGTAGACTTGTGAGTACTTGTAACAGATCGATATCGTTTTAACTCAACAAGTATTGCCAAATACTCCCTGCTATCTGAGTATGAGTACGCCATGATATCTCATTTATATTTGATTCAATTTAATAAAATAATTCAATTTTGATTTATATTCAATTAATTTGAGCATTCTATTACTGTAATGCTGCAGATACAAAATGAATTTGATTCGTTTATTTCTACGAGTATAGCAGCAGCACTATGCACATGATTAAATATGTCATTCACGAAAAGAAATCGACAGGGAGGATTTGCCTATCTTCTCCCGATTTCTCTTCACTTTGATTGAAAAGAACTTCATGCATATGTAAGTGTAGCAAGTTCAACAGGTTACGCCCTCATGTATGGCAACATGTTTAATAATCAGACGATTTTAATGATTAATGATTGCAGATTTACTTACTCAACTGTACACACTGAAATGTGTTGAATAATAAGAGTTACATGTTACATTTGTTTATAACAAGGAATTAACACGTTGGCCACTGACATACTTTCAACTTTTGCATTCACTTTTGTCTAGAATATTATTGCAGATATATGTATTTACGGTTACTACAGTTTAAAGAGCTGACTCAACTGATTTTTTGGGCGCTACAATTTATTAGGTGTTACGAATACGCCGCACCTTTACTAAATTTAATATAGGTAGGTATGCATATAATAATTATAATATAATCTGTGGAAATCAAATTCCTTTCTCAATGCTCTCTTTTAGTTAGTTTGTGTATGGATTTGGTTCAGTACGAAGTCTTTAAGTTTTACGATCACTCCAACAGTTTTTTTCTACACCGAATTCTTTTGGAACTAATGTATTTCAACGAATTAGTAGAAGTATGGTTCATTTTGTGGCCGGTGTGGGTGTTTCGTTGATTCTGCTCTCAGCATTCATTCCACAAAGGAGACCGATACCAAAAGGTAACGTGCCACTTGAAATGTTATGAGGACAATACTATTCACAAAGTCCCTTTTTTAAGTAAATGCACACTTCTGGCAGTAATTATATGACTGAAAAAGGGCGTATTGTTATTACCGGAGTTTTTATGATCCATAAATTACATTGAAGGCTAGGGTTTACTCTTACTCAAGATTACGGACCTTCAACCCAGCTCTGAGAAATTGCGAAATTCAGGTAGAACGCTTTTTTAAAGTGCTGATACAAACATTTCTACTAGACTGAATCATACTGACAGAAAGTGTTGGAAAGAAATATTTCTATCTTAGCAAAATTAGGAATAAATATTATTTTGGCATACTATGCCTTGAATATTATGTTTGTGACAAATAAGTGTGAAAAGTAGCGGTTCGTGAAGACAAAACGAGACTGTTGGCATTGATGAGTTATCTGTCACAACAATATTTTAAGGGAACGTTTCACACACAAGAAAGATTAATTCAAATTAATAAAGGCATGACTAACTTCAAGGTAAATATTTGTCGGATAGCTACCCTGTGTCACTATTCGTGTGATGGTACAATTTTAGTCTGTCAAGATGAAAGACTTAAATTGACTATAGTTCAGATGGTACTTTCGTAGTAAGATTACACTCGGAATTAAAGAAAGTGGGCTATGAAAACTATAGTTGGAAAGCTAGTTGGTTCTGGAGTCATTAATCGATTATGTGAACTGAATGCGTAAACCCCACTGATTCAGACACCTTATTTTTTCACGCACTTTAGTACAACTACAATTACATTTAGTATTCTATGGGATCAGTCAAAGCAACTCTATCACGATGTATACTGGGACATTTCTTTTATTAATGTACTGGTCATGTTTTGGTTACCAAACTCAACCTGGTCCATTTTATATACGATAATATGCATTATTGTATTAGGGTAAAATGTAAAAATCCTAATGAGTTTAGTAATTCATGCAACACAGCTGGGTCCTAGCATAAGAACTTTTCCTGCATTCAAATACAGTAAGAATTGTGAAAAATGCACCAGGTCAAGTCTGCTGAGTCAAGTGAAACTCATGATCGGCTCAGACTGTCTTCTATAATAGTCTGGAACGTGATTTCTTTCATCCTGGAAAATGTTTACCTTCATTTCTTCTCATGTGCATCTTTACCCGGCCTTACTATTATCGGATTATCAAAATTGATAAATCGTAGACTTTGGGCAGCTTCTTGGAGTGGGAATTCATTATTCTTTGACTGATTGTTTATGCAGACAACGATGTGGAACAGTCAGACATTGCGAACGGGGTATCCTGCACTACATAGCACAATATGCGTTTTTCCATTGCCCTTCAGGGCCTGTCTATTAGCACCTCGATGTACATTCAAATCAAGTTTTGGTCGACAAGGACGACAAAATACCATATTTCCTTTTGTTGGGGCAGAATTGATTTGAGTTGAATTGTCTTAACGTCCCTTATAATTTGATTTCATGTCGAGAGTTTAACCCGGATCGCTACATTAAGAGATTGAAAGGAAATAGTTTTATATTTCAATAGTTCAAATGGTTCAACCATTGCAATTGAATATTTCAAACCGTTTACGGCTATTTCGTAGTAGTAGTTATACGGCATCAGAAAAACAAAATTCGAAAATCTGTAATATTGAAATGATTGTGTTCAATGTGTTGTATGGATTGTATGTAATACTTATTCGCCTCTCACGCGTTCAGATATTTATTATCTCGGGTTGTTCTACCCGTCTGGAACCTCTGACAACTCATTATCCATTAAATTGAATGCAACGAATTAACGGGCCAATTTTGTCAGGTCTGAACATCATAATCCTGTATTCATTAACCCAGAAGTTAGGAAAAGAAACAATTTAATCGTCAAACGGATTTTTTGACACTTCAATCTTTCTAGCAGTAAAACATGTATGTAATGTACGTAAGAGGTAATCGTCGAGTGAACCTTTTGTTTTATATCCTTCACCAATCATTCAATACAACATCCAAACACACAAAATTTTCCGAAGGTCTTTAGGAAAAAGAAATCGGCCGACCGAGTTCATCTCCAAATGAATCTCTTATGGACAATTTACTTCGTATACTTTGTAGACTTCACTGCACTCCTCTTGTTTGTACAAGGTTTTTGTGTTAAAAAATTGTGATCTTAGCCTGACATGTGTAAGTGTAGCATTGTAAGGCGACCTACCACTTACCACTTACTATCGCACCGGTACATCGTCACGCTAACTCCTGAATGCTACAATGCTTTGCCGCATCCGTCCTTAATTTTTTTTTTACAAATTCAACATTAAATTCCACATCATCTCATCTCATCTCATCTCATCAAGTTCTTAGGTGGTTTGTTGCACTACGAAAAAAGTTCTCTACAGACACATTACACTTACACATCACATCACATTACATTACATCTAATAAGTCTGACTCGACTTTGAATGCATGGCACCAGGACCTATGTCATAAGGAACCTCTTTCACACGTAAAACTCAGGTCATTATTAAAATCCATCCATGGGGACTTATAGCCATGTCTCAAAGTCAGGATTTCTTCGAGTCCTGAAGTTCCATTTTACAAACATTTGTAGTAGTCAAGGATAATGCGTTTCTACCCGTAGATAAAATTCACTGCCGAAACTTTTCAAACCTTTCAATTGTGCCATAGCACACATACACGTCACTATACCTTTGATGTTACGCATTTGCATTGATAATGTATGGAGATCGTCATACTCGTGGCCAGGAAATTCTCAATGTGACATTTTCATGCTCAAAATCTTAGACATTTAAAATGTCTGATCCTCAGAGTTTTACCCTCAGGTGACCACTGAAAATCATTAAACGAACGTAAAAAAAGTAACAACAATGTAGTAATTCCAGAGGGAGAACTCATTATCACCTAATCTAAGTTCTACATGTGAAAATGATTCCTTGTCGACTCTTTTTCTTCATTTATTATAAGGTGGACTATTCATCCAATCCTTTGATTTAAGCTCTAAGCTAAGCACCCATGTAGAGACTCAACAAGAGCTAAGGCTAAAGCTCTAAGCTAAAGCTAGATCATCGTTAAAGTTGATATGATTCTCACTCGTGCACCAAACCCCCCTACTTGCTTGGCTTACTTTGTTTGACGGAAGACTTATTTGCTATTTGCTTGTTGTTCCACCGTATTCCGCCAAGACACACATTTAACTTTTGACCATTGCACTGGCAAATTGGAAAATAGTGGCTTATCATTTTTCCATCTAAGGACGTGCTGAAACCCCAGTCAAAGCCATTATTGTCACATTCATATTTCTGAGATCTCGGACACCAATTGTGACTTTTAAGAAAAAATGTCAACTTCAGCCCGTGTCAAAACTATTTTATAGATACTGACAAGAAATAAGAGGAATTTAAGTTACAAACTGTCATATTTTTGTAATTCTAACTAGCTTAGGTGAAAATTATCCGCTGTGAAATTTATAGATTGACATTTGTTTTATATGTCCTACTCCAACAAGTTTAATTCCCAGTTTGTGTTGAATTGAACAAGTGATAGTTGTAGTGGTAGTGGTGTGTATGATGATTTCATTGTCAAGGTGGCTGACCGCGATGGGAACTTCAACGTCTGTGGGATCAACATTGTTCTCCATTCTCTCGATTACTGTGATATGTAAGTTAAGAAGCGTCTCAAGAGGCACAAGGAAACTTCATTAAAGTTCTCCGAGATAATGGAAGATAATGAGTTTAATAGTGAGAGGTCGACTTTCACAAGTATTTTCAACTTGAAAAGTAACTTATGTCAATGAAAGACCAACAGAATTGCGTTTGATGCTCGTGTACAGTAATAATAAAAATACTCTGATCTCTTGAATCCCAATCTCACAATAGCTGTAAAACGTGGTAGAACATCCGCACATATCTTAGTGGAATAAGTGTTGGTTTTCCGTTTCGCCTAGCTAATGTACACCAATAGTGTAGATTAAGGTTCGCTAAAACAGTATTCATATATACATTGTGAGTACAAGGGATCAAATCCCGCCACAATGAAATACACATATGGGACACTCTTTATTCATTATGATACAACACAAGGACTGAAAAATGTCAAAATTCAAGTCCACTTTTAATTGTAAGTGCATAAATCGGGTTCATGCAAATAAAAACAAAATGCAATAAGTATTCGGTAGCTATTCTGTCAAAATCTGCTTCATGATCTGATACTGATAACCTGCAAGTCAATTTTTCAAGTCCAGTTGTTGTTGTATCATGCAGCGAAGATAATGTGTTAAAGTTAAAATGTGAGTTACTTACTACTATGAAATCACTTACTCAATGCCTTAAGCTTTTGTGTACCAAATCAAATTCACGGAATGCTACTCGACGACTTGATTTATGATTCAATATGGCTCCAGGCAAACAAACGCGTTCGGGAGACGAGGGCATTTCAATGCAGTTGCAAGTTGCAATACTATAAGTCCGAGGGTATAAAATTTAATTCATTTTGAACAACAACAAAGTCGTAATGAGCATGATATACGTAGAATGTCACTCATAGTTTATATATAATGAAAAAAAAGACACAAATTGATAGAAACGTGTAGTTTGAGAAATGCCTATATTATGTGTTCCTGTAATAAAACTCTTAAAACATAACGACATTTCCTGAGTTGTGCAATGTTTCATTTGAAATAAATGCACAATTTGATTAATTAATTTTCTGAGTTTGTAAGTGCAGATAATTAATAAAACAAGTAAAACGCCAATGCGCAAACTCCAACAACGGTCTGAGGGTTTAATTGCACATGCATGAGCTTCGTTCCCATTAATTATTCAACGGTCCAAAGACAAAAAAAAATTACCCTTACAGTCCTTTAAACCTCAGCAACAAGTGGGTTTCTCCCAACAAGGTTAGATAAACATTCTACACAGTCGAAAACATTACTTTTCTGCAACTTTTTTATTTATTGTACTATGAATCTTGGAATGTCAAAATTCAGTCACCAATACGCAAAATTAAGCTTCAGATACGTCTTGGATAGTAGCACAAGTTGTGGGGGTCTGTACTCTTGTTAGTTGAGGGATGATCAATACAGCTGAATTTCAAGAATTTATAAAATACTCATTAGTTTCAGCCTACAGGTCAGAGTAACAAACTAGAAGCAATTGCAACACCCATTTCACGATGTTATGCATTACCTTATTTTATGCAAACTTTAACACACGATATCGTTGATGAGTTTGTCCATCGGAAATTGAGATAAGGGATAATTTCTGGGGAATGGATTTCCAGTGCCACATTACACTTTGTAATGTGAAAATCAGGAAATTCAGATTAACAATTCCCGATACAAACGACTACTAGAAATACTAGAAATAACAGCAGGTTCAGATATCATTTTATTAAAGTGTCAACCAATTTAACATGATACATCTAAAATTCTTACAAACTTAACATATAATATAATCCAATCACACCTGAAGTGTTCAATATGCCTTTAGTGTTATTTTGACGTCAGCCTACAGCTTGAAATACTTATTATTGCCCGACTTCACGAACTCCAGTTTCCATGCAGATATTACGATAGATAAGTTATTAAATGAGGATATCCACCCAATGAAAGTTTGAGTTCCAATTTCACTAGTGACTCCTCTAAACACATCCATAATTGTTTTCTCTTCCGGATGCATTTGACCTGGTATTGTATCGCAACCTTTCGTTTTACTTACCATTATGCCCCGATATCATTTGAAGCACCGTATTTCCATGTTAAGACAATTAATTTGCATACTTGTATGTTTGAATGGAATATCACGTTCAAAGAATCAAATCAAATCAAATCAAATCATTGCATGCATGGCTAGCATTTGTTGAAGCTGGTAAACGTTACTGGGTCGGACAGAATGTAAAAAATTGAAATGCCGATTCATCATAACCATAACACAAATTGTACAGAAATCTGAGTGATTCTTAACGTTTCGTAGAGAATTTTGAAATATTTGAATTCAAATTCAAAGAATTTCTTCGTTCTCAGATTCTTCAGACTGTATTTAGATTACAGACATATACATTTTATGAAACAAGACAATGTTGAATTGACGCGGACAGTTATATCTTAGCGTTTAGAAGATTCATAGTTTTGCGTTATTTGAAATATTCTTGTACAAGTTTTCTTAAATCATGAATGATTGTATATTATTAAAAATTGGATTGGCAGTCAAATATACACAAGTATCAGTAACATCGTAATAACTAACACACAAAATGCAGGGGAACAAGATTCTAAAGCAACAAAAGAAGTTACGTCAGAATTGTACTGTACATTTGTGCAGCATTTTTAAACTCATGTACAACATTTTCAAACTACCCGAATTATCAGGTAAAATGGGAGTGGGAAATCGTTACTGACGTTGATAGTTGTACCAAACTTAAAATACTTGCGTTTCTTTGTAGTCGGGTTCGATTCTCCGAACTTTTACAGGGTTTCAGACGACAAGGTGTAGTTTTTTTCACTCTCCTATATTGATTGATAGATTGATTGATTTTTTATTAACGCGCCATAACTTCTGCAATCAAGTATGATTATTGTTTGTCTTACGATGGAAACACAAATCAATATAAAATAAATCTGTGAAATAGTAATTTACAATAGAAAAATGATTAGAATATTCAATGGATAGCTAGATAATGAGATAAATCATGATAAGAACTTTCGTAAGCTACCCTCGTTAGATCGTTTTTCGGTGCATTCATATGCTCATATGTTGGACTTAAGATTGGAGACTCCCAACTCCAGTTAAGGGCATTCGCCCTTCGCCCCTTCCGAGCTTCCGCCCCCTCCCGCACCCATCAGTCTGGATTCTGGACCCCTTTCCAGAACCCGTACAAGGGGTTTTCTCTTTCTCTTACCCCTTCCCCTTATAGAGTTATTTGACATTTCATGACAATTCGAAAAATATCTTTTGAAGGATTCTATTATACAATTCCAAATGATATAAGAACTTAAATTACAAATTACATTTAATGAGAGATGAACATTTCTAATTGTGAAGATAAATACCTCTCCTCTGACTTCAGCAATACGAAGTACGAACTCATATTTCTCTTAAATACAGAGTTTGACTCATTATTTCTAATAGAAGTTGGCAATGCATCCCAATGTTTTACTGCTTGAGAGTCGACTGCTGAGTCCGGAAAAGCTAACCTATTATTTTTAACACTTAACTTTCCTCGGCTTGTTGTGCTAACTGCAAAAAAATTCTGCTATATATGGAACCGCTGCGCTGACCCAAATTTTACTGTACGATACATAATTCATAATATAAGTACTAAAGTAAAATAAATAACCTAGGCTTAACCTAAGCTTAACCTAAAGAGTTGACAAACATTCCTTTTGAGTCTTCACCTTCACACCAGACATGATGATATGAAGATATGATAGCATTGCGCTTCCAAGTTGGTGTTGGATAATAGAATACCTAAGTAAATATGGTGTGCAATTTCCATGACTCAAATTGAGAACTATACCTACTACATGCTCTTTTGAAGAGTAAAGTTTTTCAATTTTTTGGAATAAGTTATTCTCTTTCTTGGTTAACTTCGCTGTCAACTTTTCTTAGAAATTAAGAAATCTCATAATTGAGTTAATTACTTTTATCCTTGGATGGAGTTAGTACCATGAGTTTTCTATGCACAACACCAACACCACACAAGAAAGAGCCACGTAGCCAACCTGGCGGCAAACTGTGTAATTTTCGAAGACGGAGATAGAAAAGACCGGATTGAGATTTAAGAAGAAGTTACAAGAGTTAATTCATTAAAATTATTTTGATTAATTAAAATAAACAATGGAGGCTTTGTTTCGAATCCCATTTGTTCTTTTGGCTGTTCCAAATCTCAAGATTAAGAAACCCAGCTGGGTCGTCCAACCCTCTGCCCTCATCGTCTTCTCTTTGGCTCTCTTTTCTTATTTCCTTGTCACAGCTGGTAAGTCCTTCTTCAGAACATTTAAAAAATCACTCATCATTCAGTGATTCACTTCAAAAGGAACCTCCTTATTCGGAAGGACATGTCTTCAAAAAATAATAACTTTTCAAGGGCAGTCAGATGGGAAATTGTATTTCTAATTCACAGGGTCGAACTGTCGAAACGAGTCGAACCCGTGCCACGCATTGTAATTAAAATCATTCTACTAGGCCTCATGGCTAACACTCTCCCACCGCCCCATTTCTCATCTACTTTTTAAATAAACTAGAAACACAATATTAGACATGATATTTGATTTATTAATAATAATAAAATAAAAAGAATATTGA